>PVJA010058610.1:0-10023 GCA_004027025.1 Myocastor coypus
TTTTTTGTCTTTTTGAGACAGGGTCTCGCTATGCAGTTGAGGCTGGTCCTGCGCTCACTTTTGTATCCCAGGCTGGTCTCGAACTCACACCAATCCTCCTGCCTCAGCCTCCCAAGTGCTGGGATTACAGGCGTGAGCCACCACGCCCGGCAATAAATATAATCTTAAATAAAATTCCTGTAAGGTGTCCTTTTGTAACTTGGAAAATGATTTTTTTTTTTACCTGAAAGAGTAAACAAGCAGTAATAGTTAGAAAGCTTTTGGAAACAAGTAGAAAGAGCATTGCTTTATTAAATTTTAAGACTTGTCATAGTTCTTTACAGAAATTTAAAAGCTTCAGTGCTTGCAGATATATAAAACATATAAGAAAGTTCAGATAGGCTATTATGTTCATTAATCATTCAGTGTCTAGTGAAAAATATCATTAAAACTCTTGAGTTTGAAATAATATTTAGAACCAGCGAGATGGCTTAGGGCAAAGTGCCTCCTTAGGAAAACTTAGGCAACCACAAGGACTGTGGTTACATCCCCAGCAGGACATGCTGCATCAGCCCCACCACCAGGGCAGGTTGTTCTGGCCATAATATGTAGCTCATTGAATTCCTGTTATAAATAAATAAACAAATAAATAAATAATATTTAACTAAGGGATTTGTAGTTAGTTGGTCTTGAGTCCAAACCCTTATTCTCCAATTTACTAGGTGTGGGACTGTCACCAGGGTACTGAATCATTATGAATATTAGTATCATCATATGTATAATGGGATAGTAATATATTCTGATGAAATGACGATGATCCCATCACATAGTAAATTCTCCATAAAGAATAGTTTCTTGAATGCTCTTTCAATCCTTACATCAAAGTAAATTACAGATGGATTAAAGGTGAGTTTAAAAAGTAAATAAAATAGCAATTAAAATATAGATGAATAGGAATATTGTGATTGACCATTAGAAATCATGAGCAGAAAGTTGTATATGTAATGTAAAAATAAATTTTGTATAATGAAAGTGAAAGAACTATAAGTAAAGATGAAAGGCAACAATAAAGTTGCGAGAATAGCTGGGGGTATAGCTAAGTGGTAAAGTTGTTCTCTAGCATGGTGAGATACTGGGTTTTATCTCATGTATTGAAAAAAAAATTGGGAAAAGAACATGTAACATGTGTGCCAACATAAGAATTTTCAGAGTAGAATGAAAAAATTGTTTAAAAGACATTTAAATCATAAGTTTCTGAATCAAAGGACATTTAATACTGAAGCCTGGCAGAAGAACAGCTTTAGTGTTGCTGGTGGCAGGAAGTGAAGCATAAAAATTCTCTGTGGAGCTAATCTAGAATATGACATACATATTGAACATGTGAGACAAATGTTAGCTAGGGTGCAGTTAACCTATGTTTTGGATTTGAATTTTCTTCCTCTTTTTTTCTTTCAGATAACGTTGAGGCTATGTGAAAAATCACTCCTTCACAGAAACATGTCCTGATCTTGCCAGCTTAAGTAAGGTCTCTAATTATATATTTTATTGCATTGTGTTTTACTTTCCTTCTCTTTATCAGAATAAGGTTAACTAGTTCTCCTTGAAAGTATTATGTAAAGTTTTTGGCTGAAGTTGAATTTAGGGATACAGGAAGTTAGTGAGTCTTGGGAAGATCCCAGCAATTACTGAGCCTTGGCATCTAGACTTGATTTTAAGTGTTAAACTCTAGCTCTTGGAAAGCTGTTAACAGGCAGGAAATCAACACCTCAGGGCTAGTTAAAGTAGACTGCTCTGAAAATTGAGACATATGAAAATCATGCAGATTTCAGTTATTATAAATCTTAATCAAAAAGAAACACAAATGACCAGTTGAACTGGCATCATAAAATTTAGAGTATTTAGCAAGTTTGACATAATATGGAATTCACACACTAAAGAGAACTTCTTTAAATTCACCATGATTGGTTTCCCCAGAACATAAGAAGATTTAGCTTCTAAATTAGTGACACAAGGGAAGGAGATAGTTCAGTAGAATAAGTGCCTGCTTGGCAAGCAAAAGATCCTGAGTTGAAACCCTGGTACCTCAAAAAATAAATAAATGAGTAAATAAAATAAAACTAAATTAGGTTGCACAGAGGGCATAAAGAACCCTAGTTATGATAATTTGTGATATAGTAAGGGAACTAGTCACATTTTTGTAATGCATTTCTGTAAACCCACCACAGAATAATGATTTAATTTTATATTAAGTATTTAAATAAATTATGAATTTTTGACCATTATTTGTGTGTTCCTTATGTATTCATTCTTGGATTTCATCTTTCTGTGAACATATGTGATGAGTCAGAAGTCTGATAATTATAGAAGCTTCAAAATGGAATCAAAGAAATTGACACATGGACCTTGTTTGTTAGACAACATCATTTTCAGTTGTAAAGGGATGGTGCAATGTCTTTGTTTGGATAATGTCTTCATTAAGGACTTTGAGAAGAAGTTAAATGACTTGCTAATTAAATATTAAGTGATATTAAAGGAGAAAGTGTTTCAAACATTAGTGGGATTCCAAATAATAACCTCTCCAGGAGAGATTAAGGATGTAAGTAGGCAAGAAAGCCAGATTTAACCTATCAAGTAGAAGCAATCATGCAGAGAAAATGATCAAAAGTAAGATATTTTAGTCTATGGAGCGTACTGACTGGAAATCAGCCATGCTGCGAGCATTTGGCAGTCACCAGAATAGAATTAGGCTAAATAAAATTCTTGAGCAAAGAACAAAAAGATTCACACTGAATGTCTAACTTCTGTCTAAAAAAATATATTTTATTTTGAAGTTTTGTTTTTAGTGTTGGTGTAGCTCATGAGAGACTGCAGATTTTAGAAGCAGACTTCATGATCTGACAGTTTCTTTCAGGTTACAGAAGGGAATAAACATCCTTATAGCTTGGATGATGTAAATCATGTAACCAAAGTTTAACCAGCTTTTTCTCATCTTTGAAGGTGCCTAGGAATAAAAGGAAATGGTCAGAGTGATCCACATTTTGAAGTCATGTTGCTCAAAAATTATTTGCTGTGGAACCATATGGAGTGATTTTAAAAATGCAAGCTTCTGGGCTGTAGTCCAGTCCTACTGAAACAGAGTCCCTGGACGCAGGTACATGAATCTGAATTTTAAATGAGGGATCATTTTCTTTACTTTTATGTAACAGTGTTTTGGAAACAGTAATTTATATTATCAGGGCAACACATGAAAAGTGATGAGCTAAAAAATATACAAAATAATAACTATCACACTACAGAAATCTGATCATAATGATCTGGAATATAAAGGCAAAAATTTCCAAAAATTAGGAAACCCTACAAAAATGAAGGACATATACAGCATGATTGGGTTTACTGTACATAGTTTCACGAAGTGAGTATTATATAACTCCATAATATATTGCCTACATAGATTATAGTATGAATAATGACACCTTGATTTGTGTAGTGAAGATGCCAAGTCAATGTTTCTAAGTGTACCTGGTTAGTAAGAGCATTAATTCTGTTTCAGAGAGATGTAATCCATTCACTTCTATCATACTCTAAAAGGAAAGACATGCTTTTCTTGGTTTACGTTCACTGGACTTCATAAATTCGATCTTCCAGGTACCTTGATACTGAGATAAGAATATCATTAGATATCAGCATATATTCTGTGATAATGTAGTTATATTTTCATCCATAAATAAATATTCTATTATTTATACTTGATAAAATCATGCTTTTATAATGTGAAAACCTAAGGGTCAAACAATGGTCTAAGACATGTTCCAATAAATTATATTTTATTAATGAAAGCTATCCTCAAGCTATCAGTAGCTTTGCGCTTGTTACAATTATGGTTGCCATACTGTCATATTACATAGTTTTTGCAATATAGGAAAGAATAACTCAGTGTCTAAGTAAATAAGCAAAGGCAGAGACAGCTTGATGAGCCAGAGATTCCATCTACAATATCTTCTCTCACATGCAATTTTTTTTGCACCTGCAACCAGATTGTAACCTTGAGAAGATCTTATGTACAAAATTAGAGACCACAGTGGAAAATTTACTTCTGAGAGTAGGTCATCAAAAAGAGCATGCTGAGTCCAGATGCAGAAGAAATTGGAACCTTTGTTTGTTCTCTCTTTGAGGACAATTGTGCCCTCTGTGAAAATTACATAGCCCCTCCTGACACAGCATGAGGGGGGAAAGCCCGTTAACAGAACAAGAAGAATACTGAAGCACAAAATCAGGAGGAGAAGAAAGAAAAATAATTGAGTTTGGAAACTGCTGAGTCATTAGGGCTGACTGTCTTAAGTGAAAGAAAAAGAGAAACAGAAGTTGTTACCTGACCTAACAGAGCAGATGGAACTTTGAAATAGTGACCAGAAAGTGGTGCTTCTCACATGTTTCTCTTCTCTTAAAAATCATCTTTACTTGACAGTGATGCCCCTCCTGTATTATTTTTTTCTGTCCTGCCTTTTACAACTAAACATTTTATAAATTAGATCTCTACATTCAACATCTAGCTCAGCTCCTCCTAAACTTTTTAACTTCTAGTTTAAACATATTATATCTTAAATTACTTTCTATCATTTTACTGAATTTAAACATTTAAACATCATAAACTTATATTTCCAAGATCCAAGTTTTTTTCCAAATTATTCCTTTCTCTCATCTATATTTATATCATTTAAGTCACCTAAATCTGTGCCTAGTCACATAGATAAGTAGCAAAAATACTTGAAATAGCAAAAAATACCAACAGAAATAACAAAAGAAAAACTAATAGACAAATTATATTACTTATTGAACATCTAGTCACTATACCATGTATTCAGCATGTATTGTTTCTTGATTCTCTCAATAATTCTAAGAAGTTTATAATTATTCTTACTGTACAAGTTAGTCAAAGACTTTTGAGAAGTTTCATAATTTGTTAAAGGTTCATAAAAATTAAACTGTAGAGTCAGGATTTGAACTCAGAATTTGCTGTAAGAATATAGTCACCATTATAAGCTGTCATTCTCTAAAGTATATCACTTCAACATATCTACAATTTTAAATGCCTATCTCCAAACCTAAACAAGACTTTTCACCTTCTGCATTTCTTTAATGAACTCGCCACTTTTCTATTTCCCAATATTCCTATCCTTAAGCATGAAGGATAAAACAAAAGAGCTTTCACTGTTCTGATTTACCTATGCATGTGAATGTCCACACAAAAATTCTACAAAATTTTAATGAAGGCTATGCTTAATTTATCATAAAGCATGGATATGAATAATGCTTTTCTACAATCAAAATTAGATTTTAAATACTTAGCAAGATTATGTGACTTTTGGCAGTAGTTTCTTTGCCTATGTTCTGTTTTGGTTTCTTTCTAGAGTTCTATCAGACATATAAAATTACAATTTGTATGAAGGTAAAACTCCCTCTGGGAAATAATTCAGCATCATAAGTACCTGCCTCACACATGCAAGGTCTTCATTTTACCCCAGTTACAAAATAAAGTTCCAAATATTTTTCCATATAAAATGTTTATATGTATGAAAAATGTTTCAAATTAATACATTTCTAATGTAGACTACATAGGTTAGTTGGCTAGTTATTTGGATGGAAGATTGTTAGAATTAAGAAACTTAGAATAATTCATATTAGATACATTTTTAATCATGTTAATATATTTTCTTTGTAACATTAGGACATACATAGTTCTTTTTATTAATTTTAATGAAAAAAATTGCAATGAGACAGTTTCACAACTGGTTAGTAGAAAAGTTCCAATAATTAATACATTGCATGTTGTCTTTATAGTCTTTGTTCAGACAGTAGGTCTTTTGTCTCATTCTTTTTTAAAATGTATTTAGTGCAGGGTTTACAGGATCTAGAGCATCTCACTACATAGATGGGACTTGTAGTGATTCTCCTGTTTTCAGCCTCCCAAGCACAAGAATTATAGGTGGGTGCCACCACACCCAGTCTAAGTCACTGTCTCACTCTGCCCAGGGGGTGGGGCTGGCACAGTACACTGGGGGTCCAACCCTGGCTGATTCACTCTGCCTAAACAGGTTATTCAGCCCACTGAAGTATCTGGCCTGCCCTTGTCTTATTCTTTACTTTTTTTAAACCTAGGTCTTTTGAATCAAAAAGATCAACTGCCCATCCATCTGGATGATATCCTGTTTTCGTACATATATTTTAGTTTCTTTTAATTGGAAGTACACATTTTTACGCATAATTTTTATATTCCTTGTGTGGCATAAGGACAAGTAAATAACATCTTAATTCGTTTTGTCATCTTTCCATCTCATGTTTCACTATTTTCTCTATTTCTTGATTACTGTTTCATTTAAGAAAGATCTATGTTCTTCACTGTGTGCAATCACTGTGTGCACCTCTGAATTTTAGGAAGTTCACAGCAGTGGATCATGGACTCATTATAGATGCCTGTTCATTTCATTAATAACCAGGATTACCAAATTATATTTAAGGCCTCTAAATGCTTTTTAGTGTCAATTGGTTTGAGTGCTCAGTATAATTTTTTGGTTTTGGAATGTGGAAGTGAACTTCAGGGAATAGTTAGAAACATTTTCAAGACTATAATGACAGTAACACGCATGATATCATTTTCTCACCTCATGTAAATTGCCTTATTGATAGAACATCTATGATTGCATCATATTTTTACTAAGTGTGGCTGATCAATACTGGCTAACAGCACAGATTTGTAGCAATCATTTTTTTTCTGAGACATATAATTGCAACATGTAATTCTCCTGCCTGTTTATTATAAATGATAATCAATGTCATCATATCTTTGTTTAAAGTTTATTAAGTGGGATGGGAATCACAAATATCTGAGATCTTTGCTGCTTCAGTGACTAGGCTGAATACTTTTATCTCCCTAGCCTCCTTCTATAATTCCCAAAGGCAGCTTTATTGTATTATCAAATTCTAGCTAGCTTGCTTCATTGGAGTTTATGATTTTGAAGCAATAGCAATCTAAGATAAATTTAATGGTATGGAAAGCAATACCATGAAGTTCCTTCCTTTATTTCTTTGTAGAAAGCAAGGTAAGACTGTTACTTTCAGTGCCAAGAAATTTTATTCTGAGTAAACCTTTTTTTGTTTTAGTAAGTGGAATTATATCAGAAGAGGATGTTTAGTGCCCAAAGCGAGAGTTCTCCACATTTTATTAGATGATGTTCACAGAGAAACAGTTTAGTAAGCTATAAAGATACTCAGAAACTCCCCTTTGGAAAAAAATGACACTTGTGACCTTGTAACACTTTCTCATCAGTTAAAGTGATCTAATTCACTGGTTAGTATTATTATAATTAAGCTAGTACAATAAAAATTATCCAAAATGCTTTGATTGGAATATGAGAGAACTAATTTTCTGCCTCACAGAAAAATTCCAGGTGGTCAAGGGCAAGTCACTTTGTTCTTAAGAACATGACCCAGGAGCTATATACACTTTAATTCTCACATACCATTGTCCAGAATTTAGTATGCTGGGCATCTCTAACTGCAGAGAAGTGGGAAAGTAGAGTTTCTAGCTTACTAGCTATGTGGAGAAGGGAAAAACTAGATATTAGGGAACATTTAACAATCTGTAAATTTGTGGTTTTTAAGGAAGTATTTGTGAACATATTATATCCTATTAAAATATAGGAAAGAAAATTTCTGGATAGGTAGCTCAGTTAAAATTATGTCGATAATATGAAAATAGAAATAATTCATTCATTTGAAAAGCACAATGATAAAGATAGAAGCAAATCTATTTACTAAATTAGCAAAACAACATGATTTATCTGTATTTTTGTATTGAAATTATTACCTGTGAATATCACTCAATACTAATATAATGGATTAAGAAATTCGTGACAAGTACTACAAACAGTATTAGAGACACCTGTATTAGAATAATGAGACATTTCTACATTTCTGGAGAATATCACAGTTAGCAAAAATATATACAATTGAATAATACTCACATTTCAGAAATAGTCATTTAAAATTTTATAGTAAGCTAGCATAGAAACACTTTGAGAAAATGAAGCCCTAATATTTTTATGCAATTTTCATTAAATTAGTTTTTAAGGTTCAAAGTATTCTTAGAAAAAATGATTTCTTTTAACAATTATTCTTACATTTTTGCAAGCCTCCATAGCAATGAAATACTCAAGATGAAAGAATATATGATTAGTTAACAGAAGACTTTTCTAAATGAAAGTCATACATGACAGTTCCACTTTTCATATTTTCATTAAGCTGGTCCTACAGTGTAGTGCATGATTTGCTAAGGGCCAGGAAAACTAGTTCTAGCCTTATCCCTATTTTACCAGTTTTGCAATTTGTAAAATGGTCATAATAAATCTGCTGTACAAACTATGATATTTAAATAGGATTCAACATATGGGAAAATAGATCACAACTCTTACAGTATTATTCACTTCTCATTTATTGTTGTATGTATTATGTTTTCTGATCCTCAGGAAATGTCTGACACCCGCAATTTAAAGAGGGGATGTACTTTCATTGGCTGAAGCTTCAGGGGTTTTATTTTACATTTGATTGGCTCCCAAGCAGAAATACTGTCATGGAAAAGCGTGGAAGATCAAAGGTCTTTATTTTGTCAGCTGACAAGCAGAACACCAGTGAGATATCTATCAAGCAAAAGTACACACCCAGTGACACACATCCTACTGTGTCCCATTTTCTAACAGCAAAAACTGCTATGAATATCAGTGCATTAAAACAGTGATGAGTATAGAATTTTATTAACTAATCATTCTTCTAGTCAAGTAGAAAATTAAGATTAACTATCACATTGCAATGTCAAAACTTTCTGGATGATATGGAGACATTTGGTTGATACTCTTACCATAGAGAAAAAATGTGATCCTAACTCCTAAATACATCTTGATGTCTTTTTACAGATTATATGAGGAACTTTAAGGCAGTGAAAGGATATAAATTTGAAAGGCAGCTGAGATTATGTAGTCCACAGCAAGATACTAGAATATTACACCAAATAAGTCATTAAAATAAGTCAGAAAAGGAGTATTACCTCATTCCCATTTTGGAAAGATTTATTCTGCTTCTTAGAAAATAAACTTCAGTAGTAAAGACTTGAGGCAAAACGTAGGTCACTGGCAGACACAGTTTTCAAGGATAAAATGGTGGTGGCTGTGAGGACGGAAGATGGGGAAAAACTGAAGGTACCAAAGACAGAACTGATGGCATTAAGTAATAATAAATCTATAAACAAAAAACTTTAATATTACTATAGTAGCACAGGAAAAATGCTTGAGTTCCATCTCAAATTTGTGTGGCTCACTGTTTTATACACAGTAGTTTTTCTTCCTTTGTGTTGTACACAACATGAAATATTGGAATATCATGGGAAAATTTCTGGAAAGAACATTTGTTTCACTAAATGATAAGTGTAGAGAATTGCATATTTGACTGACAATTTATCAGGAATTCTGATTAGACAAAACTGGTAATTAGCTTGATTTATAAGTTCAAGATAGATGTTATCACAAAAATGACTTGTTATTTTACTAAAATATTTGTCAAATGATTATATTTTTATCTTTTATTAATTTTAATCAGGACGAAATATCAATGAGACAGTCCTAGTAACCTGTTTTATAATATTAAGCAGACATCCACGAAATGATGCAAGAGAGCAAGGTCTTACAGATGAAATTTGGTTTTCACTGAGCTAGATGAACAAAAAGTAGATTAAACAATTTAGGAAGTCATGAAATATTTGATATAAGAGGCTTGAGACAGTCTGAATTCTGCTTCAAATATGTTCAATTGTCAATGTATTTATTGTACATTCTGTCCTGTGCAAATTTTAAACACTTTCAAATTTGCCAAGAGTTTATGGATAAGGTATTGGCAGGAGATGAAATATAGGACATGTCTTTCTTTTTTTTTTTTTCCAATTCTTTTATTGTTTAAATTTAACAATGGTTATATTACATATTTTCATCATCGGATCAG
>PVJA010058611.1:0-10001 GCA_004027025.1 Myocastor coypus
ATTATTATTATTATTATTATTATTATTATTATTTTTGTCTTTTTGAGACATGGTTTCACTTTGTAGTTCAATTTACTTTGTAGCCCAGGCTGGCCTTGAACTTGCCGCAATCCTGCCTCAGCCTCCAAAGTGCTGGAATTACAAGTGTGTGACATCACACCTGCCTTTCTATGTTTTCTGGTACTGGAATTGAACCCAGAGGCACGCACATACTCAGTCAGCATGTTCTCCGTCACTGAACTGTATATCCTCAACTCCTCATCAGATCTTTCTGACTTGCAGATCCCTTTGTCATGATGCTGAGAGGGTACAGATGTGGTGACTCATGTTATGATTGCCTTTTGCGAGGACAAAACCAATGAGATGTAGTAAGAAAGGCTCTGCATCTAGAAATGTGAGTGTATCTTGTATTGAACTAATCTACTCTCATAACTGTTTTAAATTCTGGATACAGGGGCCCGGCGGGATGGCTCAGTGGTCTAAAGCGCCTGCTTGGGAAAGCTTGGGCGGCTTCAGGGACCGCACCACATGCTGCGCCAGCCCTGCCCTCAGGGGCGGGCTGAGCCGGCCATAAAAATGAGCGAATAAACAAACAAAGGTTCTGAAACAAGAAAAAAATAAATAAATAAAATAAAAAATTCTGGATACAGATAAGCAACAGCTATTTTAAGATATTGTAAAGTCATGAAACCAAGCAGAAGCAGACAGAATTTGAAAGATGGGAACAGCTGAGGTAAGATTCTTACTTATCCCACCTTTTGCCTAAGGTACTGCCCTAGTTTGCATTGTGGGTAGTGGTTAGAACCCAAGCAGAAGTTCTTTTTTTTTTTTTTTCTAGTTTGGAGAATCAGAGTATGGAACTTAGAGAAAAAAGAAGAGGGAATCTTGGGAGGAAATAATGAAGTAGGGAGCTCTAAAATCTGTGTCTAGGGCCTGGCAGGATGACTCAGTGGTCTAAAGCGCCTGCTTGGGAAAGCTTGGTCGGCTGCAGGGACCGGCTCGATCCCTGATCCCTGGCACCACATGCTGCACCAGCCCTGCCCTTAGGGCAGGCTGAGCCAGCCATAAAAATAAATAAACAAAAGTTCTGAAACAAGAAAAATAAAATAAAATAAAGAAAAAAATAAAATAAAATAAAATAATTCTTTAAAATCTATGTCTAAACTGTCCACGGTCTTGAAATGCATAGACAGTTCCACGGAATCTAGAAAAAACAATTGGTAGGTAAAAGAACTGAGTTGAAATTTTGTTGTTTTTCACTGCAGAAAAGACAGTTTGGAGTGTGAATCCAGCCAAGTTAATTGCTCACCAGAATAATTTCAGCATTCTGTTCAGGGGAGGATTGATAGAACTTGGAGCCTCAGTAGTGTCTGGTGCACAATAATAAATTACTAGATGTATGAGGAAGGAAAATATTTTTCATTGTTAAAAGAAAAGCAGTGAGTGCAAGTTGACCCTAGGATGATGCAGCTCTTGGAAACAGTAGACTTTGAAACAAATGTGATTTAATAGAGAATCACAGTAGAGATAGGGAAACTAAAGAATTAAATGTAGGCTTCTTTTTTAAAAAATGTATTTAGTACAGGGCCTACAATGTCTCATGACACTGATTGGACTTGTAGTGATTCTCCTTTTTCAGCCTCCCAAGTGCTGGAATTACAGGCTCACACGCCACTACTCCCAGTTTCTCAACTCACCATTTCCTTCCCCTCCTCCTGGCATCCCTGTGTCTGTATAAGCAGACGCTTTAATCTACTGAGCTATCCGGCTGGCCCAACTTCTGTTGTTTTTAATGGTATGAGGGAGTGAACCCAAAGGCTTTACAGTGAGCTACATCCCCAGATCTTCATTTTTTATTTTGAGACAGTCTTCCATCTGGGTGTGGTAGCACATGCTTGTAATCCCAGCACTTGGGAGTCTGAGGCAGGAGGATTGCCCTGAGTTTGAGGCTAACCTGGACTACATAGTGAGTTCAAGACCAGCCTGAACTGCATGGTGAGACTCTGTATTTTTTTTTTTTTTTTTTTTTTTTTTTTTGTCTTTTTGAGACAGGGTCTTGTTATGTAGTTGAGGCTGGCCTTGAGTTCACTTTTGTAGCCCCGGCTGGTCTCCAACTCGCACTGATCCTCCTGCCTCAGCCTCCCGAGTGCTGGGATTACAGGCATGTGCCACCACGCCTGGCTGGAGAGACTCTGTCTTTAGAAAAGAAAGAAAGACTCTTTCTGTGCCTCTAAATGCCAAAGCTGAGCTTAGATTTGCAAGCCTACCTCATTCTCCGAGAGTGCTGGGATTCTGGGAAAGCACAATCATGCCTGGCTCATATGTAAAATCTTGAAGCAATAGCAAGAATATTGGAAAGGAAAAATGTGTTGAGTGTGTTCTTAGCAGGCCAGAGATGGCTAAGGACAGGCTCAATGACCTGGAAAAGAGAGCCACAGGTGATGTTTTAGTATCATTACATAATTGAAGACTTAGAAGAAGAGGAAAGAGAATGAGCACTTGGTAGTTTATACTTTCCAAAAATAGCCACAAAAAGATCCACAACCTGCATGTTGTGTTGGGCCTTAGCAGCTTGCTTATGACCAGCGGAATGGGTAGAAGTGACATACAGGCTACGTGGAACAGCCACAAGTAGCTGCTTGGGTTAGCCGTTGTGACTGAGCCCTCTTTTATTTTTTATTTTTAAATTTTTATTTTATTTTATTTTTTTTTCTTGTTTCAGAACTTTTGTTTGTTTATTTTTATGGCTGGCTCAGCCTGCCCTGAAGGCAGGGCTGGTGCAGCATGTGTTTCCGGGGATCGAACTGCGGTCCCTGCAGCCGCCTGCAGGCGCTTTAGACCACTGAGCCATCCTGCCGGGCCCCTGAGCCCTCTTTTTGAGACATTCCATCCCAGGCATCATCACCTGAGTGCAGAAGCCTCTAGCGGATTCCAGATCTTAGCTGTTTCATATCTTCTCTGTCCAAGGCTCTCATAGCATGGATCAGAGAAAAAAATTTCCGCTTTCCCTTCAAGGAATTTCCAATGCATAGAATATATGAGTTTAATAAAATAAATGATTGCTAATTCATGGCCTTAAGTTTAGAGGGACTTGTTATGCAGAGCTGATAACTATTTTTTTTTAAAAAAATGAAATAATAGATGGCAACTCAGCAGTAAAGAGAGGGACAACCTATTCAGGTCCCTCTCCTGTTCCTTTCTCAGACAGGAGTTTTCTTTCCCCTAATAAATCTATTCTGCTTATAAACAAACAAAACAAAACAAAAACCCCTAAAAACAAAACTCAGTAGTAAAGAGGCCAATTACAGAATGGACAGAGATTGTTCTTGCCAAAGAAGATACCCAAATGGGCCACAGGTGTGTGAAAAATAGTATCATTAACTATCAAGGAAATCCAAACCAGCACTATGATGACTTGACTTTTTCATACCACAAGGATGAATGAAAAAAAGATAGATAATAACACATGTTGGTAAGAATGTAGCGAAATTAGTGGCTTCAGACACTGCTGGTAGGAACATAAAATGATGTAGCCTCTTTGCTTTTTTTTTTTTTTTTTTAATCTTTTTGAGACAGGGTTTCATTATGCAGTTCAGGCTGGCTTTGAGCTCACTTTTGTACCCCAGGTTGGTCTAGAACTTGGCACCGATCCTCCTGCCTCAGCCTCCCAAGTGCTGGGATTACAGGTGTGCACCACCACGCATGTCCCAATGTAGCCTCTTTGCTTTTTAGTTTTTTTTTTTTTTTTAATCTATTTAGTACAGGATCTCACTAGACAGACTGGATTCATAGCAATCCTCCTGTTTTCAGCCTCCCAAGCTTTGGGATTAAAGGAGGCGCACCACCATGCCTAGTCTCAATCACTGGCTCAGCGTGATCCCTGCATCTGCCTAAACAAAGTGCTTTAATCTGCTGAGCTATATGGGGGCCCTGAGAAGCCTATTCCTGTCCCTTATAATGTACTAACATTAGGACCATGCCAATGAAATCAGGAGAGTGATTTAGGAATCACTCACTTTTTTTTTGGGTATGTGGTACCAGGGATTGAACTCAGGACCTTGCACTTGCAGGGCAGGCACTTATTCTACTGATATATCTCCCCAGCTGTAGCACTCACTTTTAATCACCCACCTTTAATCCTAGCATTGTAGCACAAAGTAATCATACTCTAATTTTCTTTTTGGTAGTACTGGGGATTGAACTTGGGACCTTGAGCTTGCTGGGCAGATGCTTATGCTGCCGAGCTATATCCCTGGCCCACAATCATATTTTAGATCCAGGCAACTCTGAAAAACCTCATCTATGACTGCATGAAGCTTTGGGGTGACATCTAGACAAAAATCATAGCACCATATTACTACAAGCAATAAAATAACATCTAGCTGATGATTAAAGTTGTGCGGTAAGGAGAATTAGGGAGAGTGCTGAAGGGTCATGTCCCAGTGATGCGGGGGAAAAATGATCTCCCAACTTGAAAGGTGCCTGTGGTGAGTTTGTGTTCTCTAAAACTGAGGAATGAATTTTAGGAACAAACGCAGGTCAAGAGCAGAATATTTATTGAGAGAAAGAAAGCTTCTGTCTGAGAGAAGGGACAGAAGGCCCATCTGAGCAGGTTGTCCAGGAGCTTGCCTTTTCCTGGGGTTTTATAGAGCAAAGTGATGTGAGAAGGTGGGTCAGAGGTGAAAGCCATGGGAACTCACTTGGGTGTGCATGAGGTAGGACAAAAACTATGGTTAATTAATGACATAACAAGCACCATTGCTCAGGTAAAATTAATTAAAATTGGGATCCAATGGGAAAGCAAGTTATGTAGCAAGTGGACAAGAATACAGCCTGTTGAGCTTGGGCTCATGACTCTTTCAGGCTCTCTCAAGGTGATTGATTCTTTTTAGCATATCAATCCCTGTGATGCTTTTGTATGTGGAAGTATGTGGCTGCCTTTGTTTACTCTTGTCTTGAGATCTGGCCCATGTTGGAGGAGTGTCTGTCTATAGCTACAAAGTTACCTCGTCTTCATGTCATCCTTGAGGGCCTGGTCCTGTCTAACTGCCTATAGTATTTCTATCTAATTCAGCTGTCTACAACACCATGAAGCTTGAGATGTGGGTGGGACTCTCAGGAATCTCCACAGGGGACCTGACCTGGTAAGTAGGAGACAGAAGAATGTGAGAAGGTTCTTCTGGGACCTCATAGCCAGGCTAGTAGCCATTCTGAGTAGCTGACCTGTCTGTGAAGGAAAGGATGATGGGAGACAAGGACACATGTCACCCTTGGCTCCCCTGCTGCCTACGTGGACTGAAACAGTTTATCTTGGTGTGCTGTCTAGTGGCTCCTCTTGTCACACCACTCCAGTAGCCATGCTGCCTCTCAGGGTGGGGCCCCTTTCCCCTCCTCTTGAGAGCTACTGCTGCCATTTTGAAGAAGGCTAAGCTCAAGGAGGGAGTTGACAACTCCGGACTCCAGAGTTAGCCTTCTAGAAAATTCTCATCCTTGGCTGAAATATTCTAGAGTCCTACAGCATTCAGGGATGAATAATTGGGCCAATCAGAGGCCTGGAGCTGCTGTATAAGTGCCATTTCACACACAATCCTCTAGTTTTTCTGGTCCAATGTCCTGAGCTACCAGGTGTTGCACTGCAGTCTCTGGTTAAGATCAAGACCTGCTTTGCTATTTTATTAACCTCTCTGGATTTATTTCTCAGGTAGTGTGAGTTACAAAAGTCATTCTTGTCCCAAGTCTCTAGGCTAGAGTCAGGTGGAAGTACTCCAGAATCCAGCAAAGATGGTGGCAGAGCCACTTCTGGTCCAGAATTTTTATTTTTTTAATTTTATTTATTTATTAACTTATTTTTTGTCTTTTTGAGATAGGGTCTTGCTATGCAGTTCAGGCTGGTCTTGAGCTCATTTTTGTAGCCCAGGCTGGTCTCGAACTCACATTGATTCTCCTGCCTCAGCCTCCCAAGTGCTGGGATTACAGGCATGTGCCACCATGCCCAGCTCAGAATTTTTACTTCTTCCTGATTCTTCTTTGGTAATTTATATGTATCTAGATACTTACCATTTCTTCTGTGTTTTTCATCTTATTAGAGTACATATTCTTACAGTAGGTATTGATGACCTATGGATTTCTGAAGGATCCATTGTGATTTTACATTTTATTCCTAATTGCACACATTTGAGGTCCCCCCTTTTTAAAAAGTGTATGTATGTATGTATGTATGCATGCATGTATGTATGTTATAGCTGGCTCAACCTGCCCTGGGGATGGGGCTGACATAGCATGTGGTGTTAGGGATCAAACTGCAGTCCCTACATTTGCCTAAGCAGGTGCTTTAGACTACTGAGTTATCTACCAGCCCTTTTCCCCCTTTTTTGGATAAGGTTGGTTAAGAGTTTTTCAATTTTATTTAATCTTTCAAAGAACCAACTTTTCCTGTCTTTTTTTTTTTTTTTTTTTTTTTTTTTTTTTTTTTTTTTTTTTTTTTTTTTTTTTTTTTTTTTTTTTTTTTTTTTTTTATGGGACTGGAGTTTGAACTCAAGACCTTGCACTTAGCAGGCAGGTAACTGTGCTATGGAGCTATCTCCCCTGTCCCAAGAACCAACTTTTCAGTTCAATGATACTTTGTATTGTCTTCTTAGTATACATTGCGTTAACTTCTGCTACGATGTTTATAATTTTCTGTCTTGTATGGGCTTTGGGTTTGTTTTTTATTATTTTTCTTGTTTCAGAACCTTTGTTTATTCACTCATTTTTATGGCCGGCTCAGCCCGCCCCGAGGGCAGGGCTGGCACAGCATGTGGTGCCGGGGATCAAACCACAGTCCCTGCAGCCACCTGCAGGCACTTTAGACCACTGAGCCATCCTGCCGGGCCCCTGGGCTTTGGGTTTGACTTGCACTTTTTTTCACCAAGTTTGAGGTTCAATATTAGGTTGTTTATTTGAGATTGCTTTTCTTTTCTTTTCTTTTTTGTCTTTTTGAGACAGGGTCTCATTATGCAGTTCAGGCTGGCCTTGAGCTCACTTTTGTAGCCCAAGCTGGTCTCAAACTCGCACCGATCCTCCTGCTTCAGCCTCCCAAGTGCTGGGATTACAGGCGTGAGCCACCACGCTCGGCTTGCTTTTCTGATATGGAAATCCACTGCTATATGTTTTCCTTGTAGGACTACTTTCATTGCATCTTATAAATTCTCCTCCTCCTGCTGCTGCTGCTCCCCTTCCTCCTTCTGCTGTACCTCCTCCTCCTTCTTGTTTTTTGTGGCTGGCTCAGCCTGCCCTGGGGGCTGGGCTTGTGCAGCATGTGGTGCTATAAATCGAACCACAGTCCCTGTACTTTGCTAAGCAGGTGCTTTAGACTGTTGAGCTATCTCACTGGCCCTCCTCAGCTTTCTTGCCTGTTCTGTTTAAGAGAAAGCACCACATCTCGACATCTCCAGTGTTGCTCTCTAACTTCTACCACCTACTAATTTTTTTTTTTTTCTTTTTGCCTTGAGACAGGGTTTCCTTTGTAGTTCAGGCTGGCCTTAAACTCACTTTGTAGTCCAAGATGACCTCAAAGTCATAGTGATTCTCCTGCCTCAGTCTCCTGAGTGCTGGGATTGCAGGCATGTGCCATAATGCCTGGCCTACCCACTGATCTTTATGGTCAGAAGAGCTCTCAGGCTTCAGTTCTGGGAGAGTGGGACCAAGTCTCTGTTGGGAAGTGTGCTCTTTTGCCTCCTTCAGTGCAGATGAAGAACATACTCGGGGTCTGGGTAGGGCAGCAGGTTCATCTGGTACTTATTTTCCAAGGCAGGTGGTACAAACCCCCCCAAGTAATGGTAGTGACCAGTACACTGGGTAGCAGAGTTTTGGGGTGCTGTCAAGGAGATGAGCATGTCTGGCTGGATCCTTCCAGAATTTCCTTTTTCCACATCCCATCCTGAGGGAATGTTGATGCTGGCAGTGGGCACAGTGACTTCATGCAGGACACTCAGGATGCTGCAGAATGGCTCATGGACATCGCCTTTGAGGCTGAAGCCAAAGATGGCATCTACCTCCAGCTCATACAGCTCATCAGTCATTATGCTCTGAAGGCATTTCACTGCGGAAAGGGACATCCATTTTCTGATACTGGGTCACCAGTGCAGGAAAGAGCAGTTTGTTAGGCTTCTTGGGGTAGTAGATGGTTGGTTGGTAAACAAAGAGTTTGAGGTGTTGGGCACAGACCAGGCCATCTCCTCCATTATTCTCTGGGCCACTGATGACCAGGATGGGGATGGCAGTCTTGGACATGGTCATAGTGGGATATGCCTTCGCAATGGCTGTGGCCCAGCTCAGGCCAGCCAGCTCCATGCGTTGGTCCACTCTAAACTGGTACTCATTAAACAGCTCCTGGTCCACAGGCTGTGCCTCCTCTTGGCTCAGGTATTTCACTGCTGTGCCTACCGTGACTTCGGACTTCCCACGGCGCACAGTTGCTGCACACCCCCACCAGAGTTCTGCTCTGCAGATGACAGCCTGACTTTGCATGTGTGGCAGCTGTGAGCCAGCGACCAGCAGCCCAAACCCCAGCAGCACCTGCAAGCCCAGACATTCTCTAGTGGCCTTCTTTGTCTGTCTTAATCAGTCTTGGCTTGAAATATAGTTTGTCTGAAAATAGAACAGCTATCCTACTCTTTTTTAATTACATTTTTAAAAAATGTATCATAATGTTAGGTCTAGCTTCTTCTTTTTTCATTTTTATGTATTTGGTATAGGGTCTCACATTCCAGCTTGGACCTGTAGTGATCTTCCTGTTTTCATCCTCTCCAGTGCTGGGATTATAGGCGTGCACCAGCATGGCATAGGCCAGTGTAGCATGCAAGACAGGGGATCGAACTCTGGTCACTGCACTTGCACACACAGGTGCTTAGTCTGCTGAACTATCTTGCTGGCCCAGCATCTTACTTCTGATCTATTTTGTCAGTCTGGTTTTTTCTTTTCTTTGCAGTATCAGAATTGATCTCAGGCTCTTGCTTGCCAGGCAGGCACTATGCCTTTCTGAGCTATAACCCTGCAGTCTTATTTCTTTTGATTGGTGAATTGAGACCATTAACCTTGGTGGTTTTTATGGATACATATAACTTATCCTTGTCATCTTATTTCCTTTTCTCTCTATTCAATTTCGTGCCTTGCCTGATGGTTTCATTCTGTTGGGGTTCTTGGATGTGTAGTCTTCATTATTTCTTTCTAGAGTGTTCTTCAGAACATTTTGGAGATCAATCTCTGGCTCCGCAAAAAAAAGTGGTGGTGGGGCGACTGGGGAGATAGCTCAGTAGAATAAGTACTTGCCTGGCAAGTACAAGGGCCTGAGTTCAATACCCGGTTCTGAAAAAACAAAACAAAACAAAACAAAATAACCCGCCCCCCCAAAAAAAAAAAAAAAAAAAAACCAGAACATTTTGGAGGGCTGGTTTGGTGGTCAGAATTTCTCTCAGTGTTCTTTATGATGGAACTATGTTCTTTTCTGTCAGTTTTGAATGATAGTTTTGTGGGTTATAACAATCTGAGTTGAAGGTTGTTTTCCTATAGGGGCTGAAATACTATATACTCCAAGCTCTCCTTGATTTGAGCATTTGTGTTGAGAAATAAGCTGTGGTTGTGACAGGCTTTCCTTCATAGGTGGATATTTTCTTTTCTCTGAAAGCTTTTAATATTCTGTTCTTGCTTTGAATTTCTGTTATCTTAGCTATCATATGCCTTGGTATAAATTTGTTTTTCTCAGTTAATTGTAGTTCTATAAGCCTTTCTTATGTATATGTCAAATTCTTTTTACCGGCTTGGATTTTTTTTTTTTTTTTTTTTTTTTTTTTTTTTTTTTTTTTTTTTTTGTTTTTTTTTTTTTTTTTTTTTTTTTTTTTTTTTTTTTTTTTTTTTTTTTTTTTTTTTTTTTTTTTTTTTTTTTTTTTTTTTTTTTTTTTTTTTTTTTTTTTTTTTTTTTTTTTTTTTTTTTTTTTTTTTTTTTTTTTTTTTTTTTTTTTTTT
>PVJA010058612.1:0-10030 GCA_004027025.1 Myocastor coypus
CCCGCCGGGCCCCAACAAAGCTTTTTTTAAATAAGAAGAATGAGGATTTGAACTTTGGATCCTCCTGCCTGGGTCTCCCGGAGTGTTGGGGATTATAGGCCGGCACCACCATCCCAGTTTACTGCAGACTTTTATAAAATGAGCTAGGGGTGTAGCTGACTGGCAGAGCACAGAATTTGCAGGTTGAAGGTGCCAGATTCAGTCCTGGACCTCACACTTGCACTCGCATACACCTGGGGCACTCATCTGCAGGGTGCACCTGCATCATACACCTGCAACGTATACCTGCAGAATACACCTGCACTTACGTACATGCGTGCACAGACACACAGGGAAAATTAATGACAGTTACTGAGATTTAAAATGTTTTTATCTCTAAGCTGGGCATGGTGACACAAGCCTGTAATTCCAGCACTTGGGAGGCTGAGGCAAGAGGATTGGTGCGAGTTTGAGACCAGCTTGGGCTACAAAAGTGAGCTCAAGGCCAGTCTGAACTGCACAGAAAGAGACCCTGTCTCAAAAAGACAATAGACAGACAGACAGACAGACAGATAGATAAAATGTTTCTATCTCAATAGACTGTTTCTGGGGGCTGGGGAGATAGCTCCGTGGCACAAGTGCCTGCTGGGTAAGTGCAAGGTTGTGAGTTCGAACCCTGGTCCTGCAAAAAAAAAAACCCAAAAAATCAATAGACTGTTTCTGGAAAGTGTTTCTAGAGATTGCTTGCATCAGCACTAAAAACAAATGAAACTAGCCAGGCATGGTGGCACACACCTATAATCCTAGCACTTGAGAGGCTGAGGCAGGAGGATTGGTGTGAGTTCGAGACCAGCCTGGGCTACAAAAGTGAGCGCAAGGCCAGCCTGAACTGCATAACAGGACCCCGTCTCAAAAAGTAAAATAAATTAATAAATATTTAAAAAAAATAAAACAATGGGGCCCGGCGGGATGGCTCAGTGGTCTAAAGCACCTGTTTAGGAAAGCTTGGGCAGCTGCAGGGACCTCGGTTCAATCCCCGGCACCACATGCTGCACCAGCCCTGCCCTCAGAGTGGGCTGAGCCAGCCATAAAAATAAATAAATAAACAAACAAAAGTTCTGGAACAAGAAAATAAATAAATAAATAAAAATAAAAATAAAACAATGAAACTTCCATGAACTCCACTGTGCATATTTACAGGGCTGTGGCCAGAAAGAGAAGGTACATGAAATACACATTGGGGGAAAGTAGCTTTACTCTTATTCATGTGTTATGGGTTTTATTTCACATTGTGGGTGTTTTCCTATTGTTTTGTATCAGGGTCTCCCAGTGTAGACCAGCCTGGCCTTGAACTTTGAGTAATCCTCCTGCCTCAGGCTCACTAAATGCTGGGATGACTGGTATGGGCCTCTCTGTCAGTTTGACTTCTTTTATTTTTTTGTATATTTAGGGAATGGTCTACAGGGTGTTCAGGATCTCACTGCTAGATTGGACTTTTAGGGCTGGGGAGATAGCTCGGTGGCATAAGTGCTTGCCTGGCAAGCATAAGGTCCTGAGTTCAATCCCTGGTACCAAAAGAGAAGAAAATAAATAGATTGAACTCATAGTGATCCGTCTGTTTATTTTTTATTTATTTATTTTTTTTGTCTTTTTGAGACAGGGTCTCGCTATGCAGTTGAGGCTGGCCTTGAGCTCACTTTTATAGCCCAGGCTGGTCTCGAACTCGCACCGATCCTCCTGCCTCAGCCTCCCGAGTGCTGGGATTACAGGCGTGCGCCACCACGCCCGGCCCGTCTGTTTATTTTTATTTATTTAGTCTTGACAAAAATCTTTTTAGGGGCTGGGCAGGATGGCTCAGTGGTCTAAAGCACCTGCTTAGGAAAGCTTAGGCCGCTGTAGGGACCGCAGTTTGATCCCCGGCATCACATGCTGCGCCAGCCCTGCCCTCAGGGCAGGCTGAACCGGCCATAAAAATAAATAAATAAACAAACAAACAAAAGTTCTAAAACAAGAAAAAAATAAACTAAAAATAAAAAATTCTTTAAAAAAAAAAACCTTATTTATTTATTTGTGTTATGGCCGGCTCAGCCTGCCCTGGGAGTGGGGCTGGTGCAGCACGTGGTGCCCAAGATGGAACTGCAGTCCCTGCACTTACCTAAACTTTCCTCAGCTTGTGCCTTAGACCTTTGAGCTATCTCACTGGCTCATTTATGTAGTCTTTTTGAGACAGTCTCGCTATGCAGTTCAGGCTGGCCTTGAGCTTACTTTTCCTAGCCCAGGCTGGTCTCGAGCTCATACCTATCCTCCTGCCTCAGCATCCCAAGTGCTGGGATTACAGGCGTGCACTACCACGCCCGGCTCAATCTGCCTATTTGTAGCCTACCAAGAGTTGGGATTACAGGCGCATGCCACCAGGCCCAGTCTCAGTCTCAGCTTGCCCCAGGGGTGGAGCCAGCACTGCAGGCCTAGGGATTGATCCCCCAGGCCCTGTGCCTGCTTACGGGCGCTTTAATCCATTGAGCTATTTGGCTGGCTCTTGTGAGTTTGATTTTTACTAGTTACAATATTAACACATCTTTGGAGAAAATGCAGAAGAGAATGTAAAACACACAGCAAAGGCATAATTTGAGCTGAGTGTGGTGGTACATGCCTGTAGTCCCAGCACTCAGGAGGCTGAGGGAGGTGGATTGGTGTGAGTTCAAGACCAGCCTGGGCTACAAAATAAGCTCCAGGACAGCCTGATCTGTATAGTGAGATCCTGTCTCAAAAAAGATTTAAAAAGGAAAGCATACTTTGGATTCAAAACATCCAGGTTAGGGCCCGGCGGGATGGCTCAGTGGTCTAAAGCGCCTGTTTGGGAAAGCTTGGGCAGCTTCAGGGACCGCGGTTCGATCCCCGGCACCACATGCTGCGCCAGCCCTGCCCTAGGGGTGGGCTGAGCCGGCCATAAAAATGAGTGAATAAACAAACAAAGGTTCTGAAACAAGAAAAAAAAAACAAAAAAAAAAACATCCAGGTTAAAAGTAAACATATCCCAAGTGCAAGCCGAGGAGACAGCTCAGTGGCACAAGCAGCTGCCTGGTAAGTGCAAGGTCATGGTCATGGTCATGAGTCTGATTCCTATTTTTTTTTTTTTTTTGGTGCAGGGTCTCACTATGCAGCCCAGACTCAGTGATCCTCCTGATTTCTGCCTCCCTAGCGCTGGGATTACAAGTGTGTGCCACCACCCGTGGACTCCATCATGCTGGCTCAGCCGGCCCAAAGGCAGGGCCAGCACAGCAGGTGTGGTGCCAGGAACTGAACCCCGGGCCCCTATGCTTACCTAAGCAAGGGCTCAGTCTGATGAGCTATACCACTGGCCCTGAGTTTGATTCCTTCCCAAAAAAGAACAAGGAGCAGCAAGGAAACACTATTTATTTTTTTGGAAGTACCAGGGATTGAACTCAAGGCCTTGCACTTGCCAGGCAAGGACTGAGCTATCTGCCTGGCTCAAGGAAGCACTATTTTAGGGCCAGGGAGATAGCTCAGTGCCATAAGCACCTGCCTGGCAAGTACAAGTTCCCAAGATCAATCCCTGATACTAAAACAAAACAAGACAAAACAAAAAGCATGCCCAGAACTTCTAGAGTTTGAGACTTGATCCGTGATCCCTGGGATTATGAGTTTTAGTACTGATGGGATTATGGGTCGAAGTACTTCTGGGATTATGGGTGTAGCCTAAGGCGGAGGCTAAGGCAGAGAGCCTGGATGTAATATAAAGAGAGACAGAGAGACAGACTCGGGCTGTTGCTGTTGCTCTGCTGCCGTGTTGGTTGGCTACCTCTGCCGCCATTTTGTTGCTGTTCCACCGCCATGAACTGGGTGCTCTCTGCTCTGTTCCACTCAGCCTTGGGCCAGCCGAACATGGACTGAAACCTCCAGTAACTGTGAGCTAAATAAACCTTTCCTTCCTTCATTTTGAGTGTCGGGTATTTGTCCCAGCAACGAGTAAAAAGTAACTAAGACACCAGATGAATGGGAAAATCTCTCCTGCCTCTGTCCTCCGGACACACGTAGGTGTCCCCAAGACACGAGCCTGACATTTCCTATGGTGATTTGTGGTCTCCAGGGTTAAAACTATCTGAAGGCAGCTTCCACCTTAGCCCAACTCTACCCATAATGCCTGGCAAGAAGCGATTTCCGAGGGAATGGATGATTTCTTTATGGGGGAGGGATGACAAGGACTCACTTACTATATGTACTTCCAGCTGTCCCTGAATTCCAACTCCCGGCTTGCCCTTCCCATGTGAACACTTTCTTCCCATTTCTAAATATCTGTTACACATTTGGGGGAACAAGGGAGGAAAGAAGGGGCAAGAAAAAAAGCGACAGAAAGACAGACCCATTCAATGAGACAAAATTTGATTTGCCAAAAAAACAATTGATTTGCCATTTCTATGTTTATGTGGACATTGAATAGAATTGAAATTTGCATATGTTTTTGTTATTTGTGTTTTAGACAGGGTCTCCCTGTGTAGTTAGTTCAGGCTGGCCTTGAACTCGCTATGGAGCCCAGACTGGCTTGCAACTCAGGGTGATCCTCCTGCCTCAGCCTCCCGAGTGCTGGAATCACAGGCACATACACACCAGTACCACCACCACCACCACCAGCGCCACCACCACGGCCTGCTACTGGACCCCCCCATCAATGTTTAGAATAGGCCACCACGGGAAGATAGAGATCACTCAGCCTGCTTGAGACCATTTTACAGAGGCAATAACTGAGGCCTAAGGAGGAGAGATGAGGGAGGCTGATGTCCCACAATGACTGAGGGCGGACTGAGGCCAGAACCTAGCACTCAGGCGCACCCTCGCGGGCCAAAGGTTGTAAAGACCAGCTGGTCAAAGAAGAAGCCTGGGGTCTGAGGCCCGCTGGGGGCCCAGAAGGAGGGGACACTGCTTGTTTCTGTTCTGTTTCACGAGACGATCTCACAGTGTGGCCCGCGCTGGCCTGGAGACCCTCCTGGCTCAGCCTTCTGATTTCTGGGTTCGAAGGTGCGCACAACCACGTTGCGCACCCTTTCCCAGACTACAGGAAGTCGCAGCCTCCTTGGGCTGAGAGGGGAATAAAAGAGGGACCTGCAGCTTCAAGGCGACGCCCCAGTGGCTCTAGCGATCCTCAGTGCCAAACCACAAAGACGTCTCCTCCAGGGCTGGTGTGGAAAACGAAACTTCAAGCTTGTCCTTTGACCTTGGCCAAGGTCGTCGCCTCTGGCTTCGCTAGCCCTGTAGTTGCTGAGAAAGGCTCAAGAAACAAAATGAAGGGGGGCCTGCAGCTAGGAGCGCCACCACCTCTAGGCGGCAAGGCGCGCAGAGCCGGTGGACGCCGCGCAGGAGCCGCCCGCGCCCTCAGGTCCGAGCCGGACGCTGCCCCTCCCCCACCCACCCCCGCTCGGCGCCTCCGGCCCCTCCCCTCCCCCACACCCCAACTCCCAAGGACACTTGTCGAGCGCTTCAGACGCGGGGCTGCTTTCCGTCCCCCCGCTCGGCTTCTCCTGCGCTGCTTTTGTCTTCCTGCGCGTGAAGCTTTCCTGGCGCGCTCTCGGGGTCTCCGTCTCCCCTGCCTCCCCCCTTCCTTCCTCCCTTCCCTCCTCCCGCCGTCGCCGCGCCGCTCCTCCCAGGAGCTCAGGGCCCATCCTGGCCTCGCCACGCGGGATCCGACGGCGCCCGGGGCGACAGCGGGTGGACGCGGGGAACCGGGGCGCCAGTTGCCGCCCCGCTGCCGGGCCTCGATCTCGCCCCCCATCCCTGGGCTCCAGGGGCGCGACCCCGCACGAGCCCTGGGCGCCCAGCGCCGTCGGCGCCACCGCGCCTGACCCCGACCGGCCCCCGGGGGCCGGGGCGGGGCGGCGACCCGGGGCCCGCGGTGCTCTCGGCCCGAGCGGCTTCCGCGTCCCCAGACGCCCCGGGTTCCCGCACGCACCGCTCGCGCGAGGTCGGCGTGACTGGAGAGGTAGGTGACGCCCCGCGCTCCCGGGTCGCCGCTGGGAGCCGCGACCTCGCACTTTCACGCTGCGGCGACAGCGGCCGCTCTGGGAGGGCGGGAGGGGCCCCAAGCGCCCCGGCTTAACCTTGAGCCCCAGCCCGACGCCCGCACCGCTGCGGCCTGGGGGCGCCCTGGCGGCGCCTCGGCCTCCTGCCCGCTCGCTCCTGGAGCGCACCCGGAGCAAGGCGGGGTCGGGGCGGCGTCCCCAGGGCCTGCTGGCGCTGCGCTTCCAGTCTGAGCGGTTGGGGAGCCCCGGAGCGGCTGCACCGGGAGCCCCATTGCCCTTTTTCGACCCCAGCGAGCCGTTGCTATCTGCAACTCGAGGCCCAAAGCCAGCCTCCGGGTCCCTGAGGTGCAGAGTTAGCGCTCGCTGGCCCCAGCTGACCCCTGCAAGGGACCGGGGAGCAATGCTTGGAGTCACTCGCTTCCCCTGGGGGTGGCGAGGGCCCCGTTTTCTTTCCCGTCCAGGTCGCGGCTGGGGTGGTAGGAGGCACGCGGCGCCGCCATATTCCTGGAAACTCACGGAAGCGCCGCGTGCGCGGGTTTTGTGGCGCGTCCTGGGGTGGTGGCGCGGGCCGAGGCCGGAAAGGACCGCAGAACGCCCGCAGGCCGCCGGGCCTCGCGAGCCTGATTCCCCTCGCAGGGGGCGTGGAGAGGCGCGGAAAAAGGAGCTCGCCGTTGGATATTGTGGGGCCCCCGCCACGTGGGCGAGGGATCCGATGGCAGCGGTCACCCCACGCCCGGCGGGGTTTCCTACAATATGAAGGTAGCGGAGGCCCAGAAACACGCGGTGCTCGGATTCCCTGGGCTCCCGACAAGGGCAGCAGGCAGCAAGTTCGTGCGTTCAGACCACAGCTTCACCTCTTCTCCTAGGGCCGCAGCACGCAGGGTCTCGCACATCCTCTGCGCCCTAAATGAGCCCAGGTTGCGCCTCCTGGGGTAAACAGAGGCACAAAGAGCTGCAGCGGAGGGGGTGGCCCGCTGCAGGGAGAGCCCTGCTCCCCTTGCTCCCCGCTGGGCCTTTGGGGCAGAAAGGCTGGAGCCCTGCACATCTTTCCTCGGAGATCCCCGTGGAGGCGGCAGCTCCTCCCTGTCTCTAGGGCCCGGAGCCCTTGGCCCCAAGTCCAGACAGCGGCCGCCCCTCCCCCAGCCCAGCGGGGAGCAAGCGGCCTCCACCGCGCCGCCGCGGGCTCCCCTGGCACGGAGCTGCCGCCTGCCTTCAGTTAGGATCCCAACCCAGGTCACCCGCTCCTGGCAGAACTGCATGCAGCAACCTTCGGGTCCCGGGGAGGCCTAAGGTGGGCGCCCCGCTGCCACAGTACAGGAGAGGAACGCAGAATAGCCTCGGGCTGGCACTGGGCAGCTTCTCCTCTGCCTGGGGGCCACAGGGAAGGCAGTGACCCCGACGTTGGGTCCCTTGGCCTGAGAATTTAGTATGCCGCCCAGCCGGCGTCTAGCTTGTGCGCTTCCGGCTGGCTCCGAAAGAGAAGTTGATTCCGTAAAGGAAGCCTCCTGCGGCCTTCTTCCCATGCCTCACACCCAACTTTTGTCCCTTTCTCCCCCAACGGAGCAAGATAGAAAGTGTCGCCCATCTGGATAAGAGAATCGCAGTAAGGAGTGGGATGGCCAGGTGGAGAGCGAGGCGGTGCGTGGGCTGGAGGCTCCAGGCTTACAGAGAAAGGAGCCCTGTGCCAGGGGAGCGGGCGGGCAGGGTCTGCAGAGCCCTGGTTCTGACTCTGGGCGAGTGGAACTTCGGTCCTTTACCAAGTGGAGGTGAGAGTAGGGGGCAGGAACCTAGAGGCGCCACAGGCCCCAGAAGCCACCCAGAGCCACAAATTAAGAATAGCTGAAAGCTGGAAAATCCTGAAAACAACCATCCGGACAATCAGTAGCGTAGACGCTCGCTCTCCCCTGAAAACCGAGGGTGCCTCTGTCTCAGGCCTTTTGGCTGTGGAGCTGGTGGCCCTGCCTGGGTCTCAAAGCTGGGGACCAGGGAGCACGGGAGCAGGACTGCATTGGACACCTCCCCACACTTCCGGGCTACCTTCCCCGTTTGCCGGGCAGTTCAGAGAGTGACCTCTGGCTTTCTTGTAGAACCCTGAAATTCTATAATTTTAGAGTCTCGTACTCCCTTGGAGAGATCCGGGAGGTTTGAACCTGGGAAGTGTGGAGATCCAGCTGGGTTAGTGAGTGCCCATCTTTATTCCCCCTTCTCTTCTGTCACCCTTCAAGGCACCCAGGTGCCAGTGTGGCCCTCCCTGCCATTGTCCAGAATCAGAGGCCAAAACTATTCGGAGCCTAAGAATTGGGCCCCGGTGCACAAGTGGCTTTGTCTGCCCAGACAGGCACCAAGCGGCCACCCTCAGCCCTGTGTGGCCTTCCTCACGGGCCCACTCTCCAGGCAGTGTTGGTGCAAGAACAGCCTTTACCTTGCAGTGATAATTACGCCCAAAGTGGCCAGCCATTGTGTCCTGCTCTGGGAGCTGTCTCTGTCTACGCTGCTTCCGTCCCTGTCTCGTCTTTTGAAGTACACCCAGCCTGATGTTCTGTTCAAGGCTGAATTTCGGCCTGAGTTTCGGCAGAAGTGGAGGAAGGCGCCTCTACCTGCAATAACCTGGGTATTAAGCAATACTAAGGACTGCCATATAACCATTAAGCTGGGGAGGGCAGTTTAGGGCTAAAGCATTTGTCTAGCTTGTGTGGGGCTCTCCTTGGATTCCTGGTACCACAAAGATAAAACAAAGACCACCAGCCTCCTCCACCGTGACCTCCCAAGCCTCTGCTGCCCCTGGAGTCGCCGACAGGGCCGGTGCTGCGGACCCCACTGGGATGGGCCAGAGTGCCAGAAATTCCTTGATAAAGAGACTCCAAACTTAAATAAAATAAAATAAAACAGCATCCAAATTTCCACTCCTCTTACCACTTCTCTTAGTGCCTTCTGTCTTTGGCCCCGGGGACCCATGCTCCTGGATTCTGAAGTGAACCAAAGACAGGGAGCCTGGCACCGTGGAGCCAGCCGCCTGCTCTTTCCTGTGCTCCTGCCGACACAGAGAAGCCCCAGCCCATCTGATTTTGCTGCAGCTCCCCCGGGAGACTTCAGCGTCACTGTCGAGGGAGGGGAGGCGGCTGCGATGCTGGTCCTGGCCCATTGCCCGGCACAGCCTGCCAGGCCATCCTGACAGCACGCCCCAGCTCTGGCCCTTCGTCCTGGAGCCAAGCTCACTGCAAAGATCTCGGTGCCCTTTCCATGCTGGGTGCTGACCTGTCCATGCTAACCTCGGAACACAGGACCCAAGGGTGGTGGAGCAGGGAGGTAGCTGTACCAGAGCCCCCGAGCAGACCTTCAGAGAAGGTTGGGGATCTGGGCTTTGCCGTGCCCCTGCCCAGGCCAGGCAGGAGTTGGGGGCATCAGGAAGCCACAGTAGGTCTGGCCCAGCCCCGGAGGCCCAGCAGCTTGGCAGTGGGGTGGAAGTGCAGGGACCCATTAGAGGGACCCTAGAAACCAGGCTTTCAGATCTGCCTTGGTGTCCTGGAATTTAACCGGCAGTGCAGGTGATAGTGACGCAGGTGTGCCCTGGCGTGGCAACCCCACAGCCTCAGTTCAGGAATGAGGATGGGTGAAGTGGGGTGCAGGCTCTCTGCCCAGACTCCATCCAGGGGAGCAGCTGCAGGCACTGGCAGCGGCACTAGCCCCAAGCAGGCTCCCAGAGCCGGGCACCCTGGTGCAGAAGCCTCCCTGCCCAGCTGGGGACTGGGACCTAGGGTCTCAGTGCTCCCGGATACCTCTGGTGCCCCTAAAAAAGGGCTCCCGTGCTTCCTCTAGGTGCCTGTCCCTTTCACCCCTTTCCCAGTCCTAGGTCACCTGGCTCCAGGACACCACTGACCTTCCTATCCTTTGCCAGCCATCTAGTGTAAGCCCACCAGGCCCAGGTCAGAGTCCCCCCACACCCAGCCCGCCAATTAATCAGAGCACAAGGAGTTGTAATAGGGCGGCTTGGACCGAGGGGGCGCTAATGAGGTCATTAA
>PVJA010058613.1:0-10009 GCA_004027025.1 Myocastor coypus
AGACAGGGTCTCGCTATGCAGTTGAGGCTGGCCTTGAGCTCACTTTTGTAGCACAGGCTGGTCTCGAACTCGCACCAATCCTCCTGCCTCAGCCTCCCGAGTGCTGGGATTACAGGCGTGCGCCACCATGCCTGGCTACCCGCCTAAGCTTTCCTAAGCAGGCACTTTAGACCACTGAGCCATCCTGCCGGGCCCCAAGATCACTACTTCTTTTGAGTTGGATCTCTTTATACTATTTAGTATCTCTTGTCCCGAATTACACTTTCATATGAATTGGAGTTGCTTGAACCTTGAGGATAGCATTTGGGTAACCTGAAGATAGCATTTACTGACAAATCATAGTTGTTACAAGAGCCCATCGTAGCTTCTTGCTGCAGATGTCTTCATAAACCTGTGCTGAGCACATAAACCTCAGTGGGCCATTGCAGCCTGCAGAGTCTCTGCTCTTCTGTTTAATTAGCACTGTAACAAGTACTATAAGTAATTACAAGCACAGTGACTGTGATCTTTTTTTGCTGGTAGTGATCTGGGGTGCTTTTTTTTTGGGGGGGGGGGGAGACCGGAGTTCAAACTCATGACCTTGCACTTGCCAGTCAGGCATTTGTGCCACAGAGCTAACTCCCCAGCCCCATGGCGTGCATATTGATTAGATACTAAAAGTTAAGAAGAAGCAGCATGGAGTTTCAGCTATTTCAAGAATTTTAAATGAGGTAATTTTACAAATAGAGATAGTATGATAGCACACGTTTTGAACTGTATACTGGTCATTTTACAGTTACCAAAGAACTTCCTGGTTCTCATATGAAATGTTCCTGACATTTATCAGTGATTTAAACTAACTATTAAGAAAGTAACAAAAGCAAAGTACATGGATCTGTGTACACATCAAATATTTTACTTTCAAAGATAGTTCTGTGCCTCAGTGAACAATGTGTACTTTACATCTACATTCAGAAGCCTTTACTCAAGCACAGTGGTATGAAAAAACAGAACAATTCAGATGGGAAGGCAAAGCTGAGATCTATTTTAGATCCTGCAATTTTAAAATTCCAATTTAGTATGTTTAACAACTGATACTTCTAGTACATCGGGGGGCGGGGAGTTCATCAAAATGTTATATTGAAAAACAAATGTGTTCAGAGTTCAGTTCGACTAGTTTCATATCTTAATTTATTTAAAAGTTCCTATGACCAAAAAGAAAAATAAATAAATAAACCAGCCCCCCCCCAAAAAAAGTTCCTATAATTGGTTACCATAATAGACAAAAATAATAACCCACAATCCATTCAGTTCATTAACACAATATTTAGTGGAAATAACAGGTACCATCAAGCATTGGGAGGTCATCCTTGAAGAAATACATTAGAAAAGGTAAAAAAAAAAAGCTTGATTCCTCTTTATATAGCTATTAACACTTCACCACTTGGTAAACACAATATTCTTTGGAAAGAAAATTAAACTATTTTAAGATTCAGGCCTAAGGAAAGCTATAGTTTCTCATGTTAGAAGCAGAGTGGATAAAGGTGATTAGAATTGGAGAGGTTGGTATCTTGGTCCTAATGGTGATGTCTTCAGGTGGACAGGAATGGAAGTCTTACTCCTATTCAGAAAGACAATAGATCACAGGACCTCTGAAAAGAAGCATTAAGTAGTTGATCCTTGGGTCACTATTTATTCAGCCTTATGAGCCCTGAAGAAAGCTCCTGGGTTTGAGCTGAGTGTCAAGGAAGGATACACAAAACAGCAAAACAATATGATGTTTGCACATGTAGGTCTGATTTATTTCACTTAACAGTATGTTCTCTAGTTGCATCCATGTACCAACAAAAATCATACCTGCACATGCAAACACCATATTGTCTCCTTAGGGTGAAAAACTGCAAGAGAAAAATGGAATCTGAAGGGTAAAATAGACAGTAATAAAAGGGAATGGACTTATTCAAAATAAAAGAATTACTGAGTTGAGGAGAATAGAAGAGGTAATGGGGGAAAAATACTTATCTATGTATATAAGCAGGATGGTTTGGACAACTGTACTGTGCATTTCTGCTGGTCTATGGAAAGAAAAAGTTAATGCTTTAGTTTGTTTCATCTCTTTTTCAATTGTTTGTACTTTTTGTCTTCTTAATTTCTCATACATTTCTTTCTTTTTCTTCCAATTTATGTGCATATATGTAGTATTATGAGTAACTGGTTTGAAGGCAACAGTATGTACTACAATAAACACTGTGAAATTCATATTACTTGTTAAGTGAAAATCTGTGTTACCTGTAATTTTTTTGTTTTAATTCTAATTTGTAATCTGTTTTTTAAAAATAGCACTCTGTCTTCAAATGGACTACATGGACTTGATCAGCACAAACACACTAAGAAGTCTTTCTTCTATACTGATATAAAATGAACTATATTAGGTCCCTGAAAATTTGCACAGCACTAAGCAAGGGTTCTCTAGTAATAGAAATGTGCCGTAAAATTTTAGAATAAGATATATTCTGAAAAAAAAAAGATATTCTGATTTTCCAAAATAAAGTAATATAGCTCTTGTTTTAAGTCTCATATCCCAAATTCATACCCTTAGTAGTTGTTATGGTTTGTGTGTAGTTGTTCCCCAAAGTCACATGCAATCAGGAGGTGGGGACTTCTAGAGTTTAAGACTTTGCTCATGATGCACTGGGATCATGTGTTTTAGTACTGATGGGATTATGGGTCTGAGTCCTTCTGGGCTGATGGGTGTGGCCTAAGGCAGATAGGCTGAGTCAGAGAACCTGAATGTAATATGAAGAGAGACAGACTCACTGTGCCGCTCTGCTGCCCTGACTGGTTGGCTGCCTCTGTTACCATTTTGTTGCTGTTCTGCCAACATAAACTGGATGTTCTCTGTCCTGTTCCACACCGCCTCGGGCCAGCTGAATATGGACTGAAATCTCCACAAACTGTGAGCTAAATAAACCTTTCCTTCCTTCATTTTGAGTGTCAGATATTTGTCCCAGCAACGAATAAAAAGTAACTAACAGAGTAGTCCTAGTAGAAATATATCTATAAATATAGATATAGTGTAATAAGTATTAAAAGTAGAAAGTAAAATGTGTTAGTGTGTCTCAGAGGAAAAAGTGAATACCATCTTCCCAAGGTTCTAAAACATATTTCTCATTTTAGTATTTCTCATTTGGCCTCAGAACCAACACATATTTTTAATATTCTATTTATTTTGCTTTGCCGTTTTTTTTAAAAATGGCTGATGTCTTAAAATCAGATCATAAAAAAAATAAAATAAAATCAGATCATATTATATTTCCCTATGTTTAAATAAGGAGAAAGGCAACCATTAAGAAGAGCAGATTTTTTTTTTTTTTTTAATCTTTTTGAGACAGGGTCTCGCTATGCAGTTCACGCTGACCTTGAGATCAGTTTTGTAGCCGAAGCTGGTCTCAAACTCACATCAATTCTCTTACCTCAGCCTCCCAAGTTCTGGGATTACAAGCATGCACCACCACACCCGGCTACGAAGAGCAGATTTTTTAGTTTACTCAGAAGATGGGTAATGAACAGAGCCAAGAAAGGACAGCATGCATGGAGGTGGAAATATGTGAAAAATTTTTAATGAGTACAAGAAAACCTGACCATCATTGACAAGCAAACAATCTGGCACAACACAACTTTGAAACTTTTTTGTGTGTGTGTGGAAGCTGGGATTGAAATCAGGCCCCTGTGCTTGCCAGGCAAGCACTTGTTCTACTGAGCTATCTTCCCAGCCCCCAGCTGGCACAACTCTGAACCAAAACTAATAGCTGAACATTTATTTATAGGAAATGAAAATTTATGTTAATAAAAAGGTTTCTGTAGGAATACATTCCTTTATTCATTGACTTCCACTCAATAAAGCATAGTCAATATTCTGAGAAAAATGAAGTGGGACCACTTGTCTAGAAACACATTCACAGACTAAAAATTTTTTTTTTTTTTTTTGGTCTTTTTGAGACAGGGTCTCACTACGCAGTTGAAGCTGGCCTTAAGCTCACTTTAATAGCCAGGCTGGTCTCGAACTTGCACCAATCCTCTTGCCTCAGCCTCCCAAGTGCTGGGATTACAGGCGTGCACCACCACACCCGGCAGACAGACTAAAATTTTAAATGAAAAGATGAATCCTTAAGATGTTTCATGTACATGTACCAGGTCCCCACACCAAATGCACTCATTATGTATTGTCAACATGTACTAACAAAAATAAAAATTTGTTAAATGAATCCCAGTTAAACACTATACTAGCCTGCATTTTGGACCTTAGGATTAGATTGTTATAACTACGTGTACAAGAAAGCTCAGAAAAAAAAAAAAAAGATAATTTTAGCAAGAACAGTTTTATTTTGTACTTCTATTTCAGCTAAAGGCTTGCCTTTGGAGGCAAGAATGGGACTAAAAATCTTACATTTTGCCAAAACTAGTGGGTCAAAACTGCATTCACTGGCAACGTATTGTCCAAGCAACACAACAGTGTAGTACTTCCATATTTATTTTTTTAAGAATTTTTCTTTTTTTTTTTTTTTTCTTGTTTCAGAACCTTTGTTTGTTTATTCACTCATTTTTATGGCCAGCTCAGCCCACCCTGAGGGCAGGGCTGGCACAGCATGTGGTACCGGGGATCGAACCGTGGTTCCTGAAGCCGCCCAAGCCTTCCCAAGCAGGCGCTTTAGACCACTGAGCCATCCTGCCGGGCCCCAGTACTTCCATATTTATTTATTTATTTATTTATCTATTTTGTCTTTTTGAGACAGGGTTTCATTATGCAGTTCAGGCTGCCCTTAAGCTCACTTTTGTAGTCCAAACTGGTCTCGAACTTGCACTGATCCTCTTGCCTCAGCCTCCCAAGTACTGGGATTACAGGCATGTGCCACCATGCCTGGCCTTGTAGTACTTCCATAGACAGGCATCCAGCTGACAGTGTCCCTGTGTCCCAGTCTTCATCCACCTTTGCCTTTAAGGAACTTAAAGAAGCAAAGGAAAAGTAGAAAGATGCCTGTAGAAGGAGTGGGAAACAAAGCCACAAAGCATATGACTAATTCCAATGAAATGCTTTAACATACACAGTATCTCCTTTTGATCTTCAAAGCACTGTGACATAGATATAACCCCGCCAGACGTGGTGGTGCACGCCTGTAATCCCAGCACTCGGGAGGCTGAGGTAGGAGACTCGGTGTGTGTTCGAGACCAGCCTGGGCTACAAAAGTGAGCTCAAGGCCAGCCTCAACTGCATAGTGAGACCCTGTCTCAAAAAGACAAAAAAAAAAAAAGATATGATCACCCCATTTTAAAATGGTGAAACTTGGCCAAGGAGATAGCTCAGTGGCACAGGTGCCTGCCTGGACATGCAAGGTCCTGAATGTGATTCCAAGTCCAAAAAACCCAATAAAATAGATCAATAAAATACTTAAACTGAGGAAGCTTACTTGGTTTAGACAGATTAATCAAATAGCAAGTAAATTTTTAAAAGTATAGGCTTGGGGCCCAGCAGGATGGCTCAGTGGTCTAAAGCACCTGCTTAGGAAAGCTTAGGCGGCTGCAGGGACCACGCTTCGATCCCTAGCACCACATGCTGCACCAGCCCTGCCCTCGGGGCAGGCTGAGCTGGCCATAAAAGTAAACAAACAAACAAACAAACAAAAGTTCTGAAACAAGAAAAAAAAATAAAATAAAAAGTATAGGATTTCTGAATCTCAATTCATATACTTGACATTACTTCACATATTTCGCATTGTGGTATCCAATCCCAGTGATAACATTTTGATTTTTTCATATAAATATACATTTAATTTCTCAATAACTGCTCATGGCACAAATATTAAAATAAATGAAAGGAAACTATCATCAGATTTAAGTTAGAAAAGCACTATTTCTGTCTCTGCTATAATCAACAAAGGACCTGTGACACAGTGACCAGGTTTCTGCTTGCCAGTGTGGGTGGTTACGGCTTCGAGTCTTCTTATCCTAAGACATGTGAAGTAACAAGAGCAACAGCCAGAGTCTGACCCTGGGACTACCAGCTCTCCCACATCCTGCAAGGGTCCTCGTTTTCAAGGGTGTTGGAAGCTGTTGTGAAAACCAGCAAGTGAAAATCAAAGTACATGTGGTTTCCAAAGCTCTGCAAAGAGGAAAGGTGAACAAATGTACTGGTAGCAAACTACGCACAATGAATGTCCTTTGGTGTAAATAACACTACATAAAGTTGCTGACAAGGTGGATTTTTAACCACTAAGTTATTCCCCAGTAATCAGTTTTGAATGCTGAGAGGTCTGGTTTTTTTTGTTTTTTTGTTTTTTTGTTTTTTCCAGTTTCCTATTTCTGACCTCTCTTGTTCCTTTCTTTAGCAAAAGAGTAAGAGTATCCTAAAGTAATTCCTTGCGAGGACTCTCTTGTCAGCAGCTGAGAAACCTCTAAATTGCTGTTTTCCTTTGGCTCCCCATTAAGTGAGGTGTGGGACTTGTGTCACATTTTTTACTTGAATTGAGCAGCTTCTCAACTCATGAAAAAGTGCAAGGTTGTAGATTTCCAGCGTTCCAAAGAGTTTCAAAAACTAATTATGATACTGCTGTTTTATGGTGAACAAAGTCTGTGCTGAATTTCTCATTAATCTGTGAGTTATGCTTTAAACTAATTTGTTTCACATCTTGGTTTTTTTTTTTTTTTTATTCCAAGGCAGAATCTTACCAAATTGTTTGAGACTTGAATTTTATGATCTTTTTGCCTCAGCCTCCTAGAATGCCAGTATTAAAGGCATATTTCACCATGCACCAGCTGAGAGTTGCTTTTCTAATAGTTGACCATAGTAACCGTGTATGGTATACCATAGGATGACTAATAGAGCGAGTACTGTTAGTGCTTGTTTAGAATTTTTTTTTCTTGTCTTCAGAACTTTTGTTTGTTTGTTTGTTTATTCATTTTTATGTCTGGCTGAGCCTGCCCTCAGGGCAGGGCTGGCGCAGCATGTGGTGCCGGGGATCGAACCACAGTCCCTGCAGCCGCCGAAGCTTTCCTAAGCAGGTGCTTTAGACCACTGAGCCATCCTGCCAGGCCCTCACATCTTGTTTTTACAAATAGCCTCCACTAAAAATTCAATATCCTTGGGCCAGCAAGATGGTTCAGCAGTCTAAAGCACCCGCTTAGGAAAGCTTAGGCAACTGCAGGGACAGTGGTGCAATTCCCCAGCACCACATGTTGCGCCATCCCCAGGGCAGGCTGAGCTGGCCATAATACCAAATTAATAATAATAATAATAATAATAATAATAAAATTATAATAATAATTCAAAATCCAAACTATGTATACCAGGAAAATTAATTATACTATATAGAAAACTATTGTTAGTACACAAATACACATACATACATACATACACACACACACACACAAACACACACACATACAGTATGTCAGTGCTTTCAGGTAGAAACCCTTTGTTGTCGCTGTTATTATTTTTTTTATTTTTTACTTTTTTTATTTTTTGTCTTTTTGAGACAGGGTCTTACTGTGCTGTTTAGGCTGGCCTTGAACTCACTTTTGTAGCCCAGTCTGGTCTCAAACTCACACTAATCCTCCTGCCTCAGCCTCCCAAGTGCTAGGATTATAGACATGCGCCACTGCTGTTACTATTTTTTGAGACAATCTGGTGTAGCTCAAGTTGCCCTTGAGTTCACTATGTAGCCCACTCTGGCCTTGAACTTGCAGTGAACCTCTTGCGCCAGCCTTTCCAAATCCTGGAATTATAGGTATTTTCATCATGCTCAGTTTGGAGGAAACTGTTGGGGCTTTTTTGTTTTTTTGAATTTTTTTTTTCTTCTTTCAGAACTTTTGTTTGTTTATTTATTTTTATGGCCAGCTCAGCCTGCCCTGAGGGCAGGGCTCGTGAAGCATGTGGTACCGGGGATCGAACCGCAGTCCCTGCAGCCACCTAAGCTTTCGTAAGTAGGTGCTTTAGACCACTGAGCCATCCTGCCGGGCCCTCAATTAGCTTTTTGAATTTTATTTGCCTCATTGTTTTAGACTCCACCCAGCAGCAAAGAATGTAGGGTTAGATGAGTTTGCCTAGTATTGCTGACTTTCACTAATAACTCTCTTCTTTCAAATACTTACACACTTTATATGTCTACAGAATTCTCATTTTCTTTTTCTTTTCTTTCTTTTTTTTTTCTTTTTTGCTTTTTGAGTCAGGGTCTGCCTATGCAATTCCGGCTGGCCTTGAGCTTACTTTGGTAGCCCAGGCTGGCCTCAAACATCCACCGATCCTCCTGCCTCAGTCTCCCAAGTGCTGGGATTACAGGTGTGTGCCAACATGCCCTGCCAGAATTCTCATTCACAAGAATTTGCTCAGAGAGGTCTTTCTCAATGACCCTGGAGAGAGTCATGCAATCCCTTCTCCATGTTTTTTGTTGTTGGGTTTGTTTTGTTGCCGTTTCACTGATTCATTCATTCATTCATTATTCATTCACTCAATGTCTTTTGGTTTTGCTTCTTCAGTAGAACAAAGTTTGTTTCATTCGACAACTGACTTTTGTAATTACTAGAGGCACTACACACAGACAGGAAAGAAGAGCTTCCCCTGCCCCCACCCACCTCCTTAATATTCCTAATGTTCTGCCTTTTTTTTTTTTTTTTTTTTTTTTTTTTTTTTTTTTTTTTTTTTTTTTTTTTTTTTTTTTTTTTTTTTTTTTTTTTTTTTTTTTTTTTTTTTTTTTTTTTTTTTTTTTTTTTTTTTTTTTTTTTTTTTTTTTTTTTTTTTTTTTTTGCCAGAGTCTGGGTTTTATTATCAGGCTATTCAAGCCTTGACGACAAACTTGCGCAGAAGGTACAACCGCTCCTTCCACTGCTGCTTCTTGGTCTTTAGCTTCTCCTCATGCTTACTGACCTGACGGCGCATGGCTCATGTCTTCTTGGGCCGCAGATGCAGGGGCTTGTACTTCTTGCCCTTATATTTCCTGAGGTTTTCTTTCTCGGTCTGACAGTGAGAATGCGGGCGATGGATTTGCGGACCACTCGAATCTTGGAGAGCTTGGACGCCGCACCGCCCGTCACTTTGGCGACGCGCAGCTGTGACAGCTCCACCTTCAGGTCGTGCAGCTGTTTCAACAACTCTTTCTTCTTACGGCGCAGACCCTGAGCCTTAATCTTGGCCATAGTTGCAAAAGTCGCTGCCGCCGCCGCCGCCTGCTCCGAGAGAAAGCATTCTGCCTTCTTCTTAGGCTTGGGTTCTTCATTGCATTTGCATGCTCCTTGAATCTTAGGCCTCAGGGACTTAGTGTGATCAGCTAGGAGCTTCTTTCAGGCCTTCTCTAACTTTCATCTTTTGTGTTATGATCAGCCTATTTATTTATTCATCAATCACATTCCCCTTTATCCGAACGTACAGGTAGTGGATGATTCATGTGTTAGTCAGTCCTGTTACACTCATAGCATCTTCTGAGCAGCTCCTACCAAGGCCAAGTCCCCCAGCAAGGCACCTTTCCTCCTCTCACTCATACCGCTATTCCTGCCTTTCCCATGGGCTGAGGTGCTCTGGCTTAGAGCAGGGCCATGGACAGTCTCAAGCCTGCAGATGACTGGCCCGCCACTTCGTGGTGTGCAGACCAGAGTTGGCGTTGTTCATTTAATCTGTTCTCCTGGACCCAGCCAGATTTCCACTGGGAAGACCCTGGAGGTGAGAACGTTGTGAAGCTGTGCCCTCGTGAGGCTGTGCTGAAGCTTCCAAAAGCTTCTTGCACTTTGTTTACATCTGTGTTCTAGTCATGGGTACTCAGCCACTAGAGTAACTCACTGACATTTCATCAAATACCATCAATAGGGCAAGAACTACAAAGACAATTACAACCGGGCATGGTGGCACACGCCTGTAATCCCAGCACTCGGGAGGCTGAGGCAGGAGGATCAGTGCAAGTTCAAGACCAGCCTGGGCTACAAAAGTGAGCTCAAGGCCAGCCTGAATTGCATAGCGAGACCCTGTCTTAAAAAGACAAAAAAAAAA
>PVJA010058614.1:0-10022 GCA_004027025.1 Myocastor coypus
CATGGTAACATTTGTGAGGCATTCCTTTTTGCACAGTACCCATTCCCTTGATGTCTACAATGTCACCCTTTTTGTAGATTCGCATGTATGTGGCCAAAGGAACCACCTCATGTTTTCTAAAGGGCCTGGAGAACATATAACGGGTTCCCCTCCTCTTGCCCTTTGTGTTAGTCATTTTGACAAATTACTGGAAGATGGCGGTTCCGGCCGAAAGGCTGTTGCTGACTTTAGATCACGAATGATAGCTTTGTAGGATAAAATCAGACAACTCAGCAGCACTCATTAACGTGCTACCTTCTTATCTAGTAGGTTACTTTTTGCCTTTTGAGGGAACAGAAAGAGTCTGCTGTTCCTAGTTTCCTGGCTGTGTTCCTCCCGAGCTTGCTTGTTTGCTTGCTTATTTATTTATTTTGCAGTACGAGAGTTTGAACTCACGACCTTGCATTTGCCAGGCAGGCACTTGTGCCACAGAGCTACCTCCCTGGCCCCTCCTGAGCTTATTTAGATGCTATGTTTTTCTTTAATTTTTAATTTTTTTTTAATTTTTAGCTGCTATGTTTTAATTTATCTTAAAGTAAAAGATGACAACAAACATGAATTCCAGAGCCAAGAAACATAAAAGCACTTCTTAAGCACAGCTCAAAAGAAAAAGAACAGAGAATGAAAAGGGAGGATCATTTAATGAATGAGGTTTCAAGAAGAAAAAGCAGTATTTAGAATTCAACAAGTACATCAACAGGTTGGGCAGGTTTTCGAAAGGCCCACACGTCCTTTTTTTCCTTATTTATTTATTTATTTATTCTTGTTTCAGAACCTTTGTTTGTTTATTCACTCATTTTTATGGCTGGCTCAGCCCGCCCCAAGGGCAGGGCTGGCACAGCATGTGGTGCCAGGGATCAAACCGAGGTCCCCAAGCCACCCAAGCTTTCCCAAACAGGTGCTTTAGACCACTGAGCCATCCCGCCAGGCCCCTCACACATCCTTAAAGGAGAGAACAAAAGTCAGGCGTAGATGCCCTTAGCTACCTCTAGCACATAGCCCGCTGGAGCAGCACCTGTCACTGTGCCGGGATCTAGCTCGGGTCTCCCCCCATGGCCTACAGCTTACTCTCTTCTGATTCTCAGAGACTGTATTCTCCTTGTTATTATTAATCACCACCTCTCAGGCTATTCCTCGTGTCTGCTTTTATTCACCAGAGCAGACAGCCAGGCGGCTGGCTCGCTAGAGCAAGCGCAGCAGGGCCGAAGGGCTTCTCTTGGTGGAAAACATGTGCTCCGCCACCCGTGGGCTGCCCGCATTGATCCTGGCTCCCACAGATCTGCTTCTCATTCCTTCTTGGCCTCTGCCCTGTACTTGGTGGTTGAAACTAGTTTTTAGTAGATAATTCAAGGGCCCAATTATCTGGGCACATCACAGCCATTTTAGAAGTATTAAGTAAGAAATGCACATTCATGCTATAACATTATTATTATTATTTGCCGAACCAAGGATTGAACTCAGGACCTTTCACTTGCCAGGCAAGCACTTATTCCACTGAACTATCTCCCCAGGACTAGCATTATTAATTTAAAAAAATCTTTTATTTATGTATTTGGTACAGGGTCTCACTATGCAGCTCAGATTCATAGTGATCTTCCTTTTGTAGCTTCCTCAGTGTTGGGACTACAGGTGTGTGCCACCGTGCCTGGTTCTGGTGGCCAGTACAATGTGCCTGGGGCTCTGGGGCTGGCATGGTATGTGGTACTGGGGACTGAACCCCAGTCCTTGTACTTAGCAGGCAGGTGCTTAGACTACTGAGCTATTTCCCCAGCCCTTGTGTATGGCATGATATTGTATTAATCCTTAGGTTTTGTGACACTGAGTGAAGCAGAAATATTTTTCTTTCTTTTTTTATGGCATTTAATTTTTTTTTTTTTAATTTTATTTTAAGGAAGGATCTACAGGGTGTTCAGGGTCTCCCTACTAGATCGGACTTGTACTGATCTGCCTATTTACAGCCTCCCAAGAGCTGGTATTACAGGTGTGCATCACCTCCACTGCCGTTTTAGCGCGCCCTGGGCATGGGACCAGCAGGCCAGACCTGGGGGTTGAACCTGGCCCTTGTACCTGCTTGCAAGTGCTTTGATCTGCTGAGCTATTTGGCATTCTCATTCTCTCTATCTCTATCTCTCTCTTTTTCTTCCTTCCTTCTTTTTTTTTGTTCCACTGGGAATCAAATTCAAAACCTTAGTCTTGCCAGGCAGGTGCTTGTGCCACTGAGCTATATCCCTGGCTCCAAAACAGTTTCATAAAATCAAATCTTTAAGGCTGGTGAGATAGCTCAGCAGACTAATTGCCTGCTTAGGCAAGCACAAGGACCTGGTTGGATCACGGGCACCACAGCCTGCACTATCCCCCTGCCCACACTGAACCAGTGACTGAGACTGGGTGTGGTAGCCCATGCCTGTAATACCAGCACTGGGGAGGCTGAGACAGGAGTATCACTAGGAGTCTGAACTGCATAGTGAGACCCTATACCAAATACGTCTTGTTTTAAAAAAGAAATCCTAAAGGTTTCCTTTCTAAAGAGAAATTTTCTTTTTCCACAGAGCTGAATTGAAAAATTACAATGCAAAATACAGACTCTATCAAGAAAATTTGTATCTGCAACAAAAAAAAAAAAAAAAAGAAAAAAGAAAAAAGAAAAACAGAAAGTTTGTGGGGCCAGCGAGATGGTCTGGCAGTCTAAAGTGCCTGCTTAGGAAAGCTTAGGCAACCTCAGGGACTGTGGTTTTATCCCCAATACCACATGCTGTGCCAGCCACACTCCCAGGGCTGGCTGAGTGGGCCCTAAAAAAAAAAAAAAAAAAAAAAAAAGAAGTTGTATTTACATTTTTTTTTGGGGGGGGGGAAACCAGAGTTTAAACTCATGATCTTGCACTTGCTAGGCAGGCACTTGTGCCATGGAGCTATCTCCCCAGCCCCTGTATCTACAATAATAACCACTTTCAAGTTCAGGTGCTGTGTGGTGGGGGTTTGCATTTTTTCTTTTTCTTTTCGAGACAGGGTCTCACTGTGCAGCTCAGGTTGGCCTTGAGCTCACTTTGTAACCCTGGATGGTTTCCAACTCTCAGTGATCCTCCTGCCTCAGCCTCCTGAGTGCTGGGATTACAGGCATTTACCTGGCTAGATTGAGTTTAAATTTATTTTTATTTTTTAGTACTGGAAATCTAAGTTAGAACCTCATGCTTGCCAGGCAGGCAGTGTTTTACTGAGCTATCTCCCTGGCAGATCAGATTTTAAAAAAAATATGTATTTTTTTAAAATTTAATTTTATTTTTTTTCTTGTTTCAGAACTTTTGTTTGTTTATTTATTTTTATGGCCGGCTCAGCCTGCCCTGAGGGCAGGGCTGGTGCAGCATGTGGTGCCGGGGATAGAACTGCGGTCCCTGCAGCCGCCCAAGCTTTCCTAAGCAGGTGCTTTAGACCACTGAGCCATCCTGCTGGGCCCCCAAAATATGTATTTATTTTGAAATAAAGCCAAGACTTCCAGTAAAATTTCAATGCATTGAACGATCATGTTTCTTTTCTTTTTGAGACAGGGTCTTGCTATGTAGTTTGGGCTGGCCTTGCACTAACTTTTGTAGCCCAGTCTGGTCTTGAACTCGCACTGTTCCTCCTGCCTCAGCCTCCCAAGTGCTGGGATTACAGGCAGGCACCACCACGCCCGGCCCACTCTCCACAGTTTTTCTAAATAATTAGCTGAATATGTTGCTCTGATCCAGGCATCCAGCAGGGGGCAGAAATCACCCAGAGCCCAGAATTTTGATTTTCCACTCCCTTCTGGAGTCTCTTAAAAGTTCCTTTCCTCTCAAGTGAAAACATGACGGTCGTTCCCACAGGGACATTAACTTTGCACACTTCCAATCCAATTTATCCCTGCCTAGACTGATGACAACATGTAGTTCTGTGATATACCGCAGTCTCTTGATTGTAACTATTCTTCATCATGATAGAAGGGAAAAATAAATGATCCCCCATTTCATGAAACCTCAAAGAGTAAGAGAACTGTTGCAAGCACCCACAATATCTGCTGAGGTAACTGCTGAAAGCCAGAAGTTCTTGTGCTGAAGTCACAGGAACAACCGGGATTTGCAGCCCGCTAGAGGATCCATGAAGCTTCCAGGGTGTGGGGAGCGTTCTGGGGTCCCTCTTCCCCCCATGACTTCATCACCAGCTTCATGAAAATGGGAAGCCAAGCAGAGACGAGAATAAGAAAAGCACCGTGCCTGGCGCCCCCTGCCACGTGTGGCTTCCCCGGCCACAGTCACAGTGAGCGGCTTCCTGGTAGCAGAGGAGGGGAAGACGGTGTCTAAGATTCCTAAGAGAAATCCCAGGAACGTTTCCTTCAAGGATCCTTCAAGCTTAAGAGCAGAGAGAGAAGAGGGGGCGACTTCTCAGAAGGGTTCTGTGCGGGGAGCAAGCCCTTCAGGAGGCTTCCTGCAACACAGGTCTGGCAAGCAGCCATGGGAGGGAGGAGTTACGGCTATGCAGGGTCACACGCACCCGAGGATGCGCCTGAGCCTTGCAGGGATTGAACTCAGGAGCTTGTGCTTGCCAGGCAAGCACTTGTTCCACTGAAGTATCTCCCCAGCCCAACATCCTTGATTCTTAAACTTAATATGCCTTACTGTGGCATCTAGGTTGACAGACTTGAGAAATCAAGCTGGAACCCAAAATAACAGCTCCAGTTGAAGGTGTCCCTGATTTGGAGATTGGATCTGTCATTTGTTAACTGTATCTCTTTAGCATGAGTGTTTGAGACTTTATCTTCTGTGACTGAGGATTGAACCCAAGGCTACATCTCTGGCTGTTTATTTATTTATTATTTTAATCTTGAGATAAGGTCTCATGGAGTTCCTGAGTCGCTCAGGCTGGGCTCCAACTTGTGTTTTGCCATCTTCCTGCCTCAGCCTCCCCAGAGTGCTGGGATCACAGGTGTGTCTTACCATCCCTGGTGATAACTATATTTAAAATGCTGGCATTGAAGGCCAGCCTGAATTGCATGAGACCCTATCTCTAAATAAATAAATAGAAATAAAAAAATAAAATGCAGGCAGGAGCCTTTCAGTCCCTCTCACCTTCCAGGGTGTCACTAAACAACTTAGGGGGCTGAGGCTTTCGCTAAGTCCCAGGCAGGACCCAGCTGGCAGCATGGCGTGCTCCCAGCTGGTGGCTCCTTGCCTGCTCGGCTGTGTGCGTACACAGACCGCCACACTATGCTGAGGAGAAAGGAGGGATTGAGAAGAACTGATTGTGTAGATTCATCACACAGAGCCCTAGGAAACATTTCAAAGCGCATAGAAAGAAACCTAAAATAGCAGATGAACCAGAAGCCGTCCTTTGAATGAATAAGGGAGTGTTAGCGATGTTTTGAAAAGTTGCTGACATGTTGTTCTAGTTTACATACGATGCCCATTTGCACTGCGGTGTTCTTTTTTGGTTTGCGGGAGCCATTTTACTAGCACCAAAAAATGTTTCCACTCTCCGTGCTCTTGGCTTTATGACCAAAAGCCCCCCAAACAATAACAAAACCCCAAGTCAAGCAGCTATAAAGAACAGAAAGGTCTATGCATCTTTGCGTATTTCAAAGATTGGTGGTTTAGGTGTTTCTTTCAGACGGGGTGGGCGACATGTTTGGAAGATTCTACATACACTCGTTTGGGCATGGCTGTCTATGTCATCCACAGTGGAGGAATGCTGATTGCAAACTTTTATGTTGGTTTGTTCATGCATGTTTTTCTCGTACTCCCGCACATCATCCATTGTCATATCTGAAAGAGGTCAAGATGTTGGCAATGTCCGTTATTAACAAAAACGTTCACAGGGAGATTTTAGGGAGAGACAGAAGCCTAGCAGCTTAGCCGAGGAGGTTTTAAAGAAGCAGGGAAGGGACTAACTTTATGAAGACTGAGTCATAAAGTTAGCTGAAACAGCCAAGGGGCAGTGAGGGCGAGGAGGTTAAGTTAAAACAGACTCAGAACACAGAAGAGTGGAAAATATTCAGGAGCGATTCTCATCCGGTGATTTCAGGGGCAGGAAGTAGCGCGTGGGCCGTGCACAGCCCGCAATCTCCTAAAGCTCCTTTAGAAGATTCCTTAGAGCAGGCTGAGTTGGTTTGGCTTGGTACTTACCTTCACACGACTCGCCAGACACATCTAGAGATCCTTGCAATTCATGCATTCAACAACAGAAACGACCCTTTCATTGCTATTACAGAAGCCGGGACGTGGCCGAACCACGCTGCTCACTAGTGCAGCTCTGCCCCCCAACCCCCTCCCAGAGATGGAGTGTTGTAGAATGTGTGACGTCGGAGTACAGGGCTACAGTGAACTTTGCGTCCAGTCTAGCACCTGATGGGGGCGGGCACTGGTCCCACCCACGCTGCTCTATAAATAAAATGGCACGTGACGTGATTTGGGGCCCGAGTCTGCAGTTTTTCGGCCATTCAGGATAATGATCTTTTTATCCAGCGCTTACTTACCAGGGGATCATTTTCCAACATTTTTGGTTGTTACAACTGCAGAAGGGGATCTACTGGCCTCTGATGAGTGGGGCTGTGGAACGTCCCACAGGGTAAGGACCCCAAGCCTAACAGAGCAGGATCTGATCCAAAATGTCACCAGCGCCCAGACTGAGATCTCCAGTCTTTGTTTTTTTTTGATATATTTGGTGCAGGGTCTCATGATGCAGGTTGGGCTCATAATGATCCTCTTTCAGCCTCCCCAGCACTGGGATTATAGGCATGTGTCACAACATCTGGACTCAGTGACTGGCACAGCACACCCAGGGTGGGGCCAGCATGGCCTGTGGTGCTGGGGATTGAGCCCCAGTCCCTGTGCTTGCCTAAGCAGAGAACTCCTGTCTTAATCTGACTGAAGAAAAGCTGAGACCCAGAACTTACCCAGTGCAGGTATGTGAAATGCACAAGAACTGCTCCTGACACTCACTTCAATGTTTTCCTCATGGTTATCTCTCTTTTCTTTTCTCTTCTCTTCTCTTCTTTTCTTTTCTCTTCTTTTCTGGTATTGAGCCTTGAACTCAGGATGCTGCACTTGCTGGGCAGACGTCATGCCACTGAGCTATCACCCCTGCCCACGCCGTGGTTGTCTGCAACTCGTCAGTGGCAGTTTCCCCAGGTGGGCAGCCCTCTCTTGCTGTCTCTGCAGAGTCAGACTTCGTGTTTCCTTCCCAGCGAAGACAGCCTCAACAGCTATACCGTGCTCACTAAATGGCACTGTGGCAGAAGAAGGCTCTGCACAGGGCATCCATGGCTGGTGGTTTTCCTCACAGATTTGTTGCATCATGTGGCCTGATGTGTCACGTGAAGCTTCCTCATTGCCAAAGGGCCGGCAGGGTCGAGCTAGGGACGGAACTCGGGGAGCTCTGCTGCCAAGATGGCTGCGCTGCTGTGGTTCGCTGGAGACCCCTCCTTCTGGAATCATCAATAAACGTTCTGTCTACGAGCAAGGTAAGCACCAAGAACGCCAAGCGGCGGCCTGAAGCAAAGAGCATGCTTCGCTGTGGAAAACCAAGGAAACCGAAAAGCAGTAGGACGTGCTGCCTTAGAATGGGAACCTGTCTTAGTTAACAGTAGTAACACGAACAACGGCTGATTACGCGACTTCTCATCACATACCTACCTGGGGCGAATACTGAGGCCACACTTTTAGCCAGAAGTTTACAACTGAAAGCTATTGCTCTGTTCACATATTTATTATCAGACACATAATTTGGAAAACAAAAGCAAAGGAGTTTTAGTCTTACTGCTCTAGGGACTCCCAGAAGAAGTCAGTCTTTATCTTTAATTAGCTCAGTGTTAACCGAGGAGCTTAAGTATAAGCAGGACTATGGGATTTCCAAGATATATGAACTTTATGGGTGTGAGTAAGGGTGTGACAGTAAAGGGACCCGTGCTGCTGTGATCATGATAATGAAAAACTGAAAACAATTTAAGGAATTGATTTGACTACAGTCATTAAAAACAAAGTAGAAGAATATTTAACGTCCCTATAGAAGATATCCTCGATATACTGTCAAATAAAAAACAGAAGGCTGAACTTGCGCACATGATTGTAGTCAGAAAATCATCACCTACCTTTAAAAACACCAAAAGCACATATTTTACACCTTAACCGCTGTTGTTTTCAGGAGTGAGAATTCTGGACAATTTTAATTTCCTTCCTGTTCTATGTATTTATCTTTCCCAATTTCTTTACATCAAATATGGATTACTGGTGTAAAAAAGACATTATTATCTATTATTGTGAATATCATCAACTAGGACCTGGTGGGAAGGGGAGGAAGATATATTTTTCTAGACTTTCAGGTTACTCCAAGAGACATGATCCCTTGGTTTGGTTTAGTTTTTTGGAGACAGGGTCTCACTATGTGGTCCAGGCTGGCCTTGAATGTGTGGCAATGCTTCTCCCTTAATCTTTAGAAACAGGGCAGGGAGATAGCTCAGTAGAATAAGCGCTTGCCTGGCAAGCACAGGGTCCTGAGTTCAATCCCCGGTATCGCAAACAAACAAACAACTTTAGAAACACACACATACTTAGAGCAGAACTATGAGAAGTTTCTTTGTCCAAATTTTGAAATATCTTCACACATCACAAGTGCATATGGGGTTAAACATTTTCAGTATATCAATGTGACTTAACGTTCCTGACCAAGAGAAAATATCCTTGTTGAGGTTAGGCAGCGAAACACATGGCCTCTTGCTTTTTTTCTTTGCTGGCTCAGCCTGCCCTGAGGGTGGGGCTGGTGTGACATGTGGTGCTGTGACTGAACTTCGGTCCCCTGCACCTGCCTAATTTGCCTAAGCACGTGCTTTAGACCACTGAGCTATCTCTCCAGCCTGTGTCTCACTTTTGCAATGTATAATACCTTAAAATCTATGAGTCAAGGTTTTAGAAGGTTCAGTTACATGTGGCCAGTGACAGGCTATCCTCTTAGAGACAACCTGTTTTCACTATTGACTGATTTTCAATGATCAGGGTGACTTCTAATGAGTCAGGTTTGGGCTGCCTTGCCCCCAGCAACCAAAACCCCACAGTGGGGGGCCCGGTGGGATGGCTCAGTGGTCTAAAGCACCTGCTTAGGAAAGCTTAGTCGGCTGCAGGGACCGCAGTTCAATTCCCGGCACCACATGCTGCACCAGCCCTGCCCTTGGGCGGGCTGAGCTGGCCATAAAAATGAGTGAATAAACAAACAAAAGTTCTGAAACAAGAAAAAAAATTTTAAAAATTAAACAAACAAACAAACAAAACCCCACAGTGCATCTGAGAACCTCTCCAGGAAAGGAAGCCTGTGGCAGCTACTTTTAAGGTTATTTGGCAAACGATCACTTCAACTATAGATTTTTCTGGATGTGGTGGCACACATCTCAGCACTTGGGAGGCTGAGACAGGAGGATCTGTGCAAGTTCAAGACCAGCCTGTGCTACAAAGTGAGCTCAAGTCCAGCCTGAACTGCATAGTGAGATCTTGTTTCAAAAAGACAGAGAGAAAAAACAGAAAACAAAAAACCCCCCTACTGTTACAGTTTATGTCTAGTTGTCCCCCCAAAGCCTCATGCAATCATGGGGTGGTGACTTTCATAGATTGAGACTTGACTCATGAGTCACTGGGATTATGTGTTTTAGTACTGATGAGATTATCAATCTGAGTACTGCTGGGAATTATAGGTGTGGCCTGAGGCAGATAGGCTAAGGCAGACAGCCTGATATAATTTAAAGAAAGACAGACAGGGGCCCAGCAGGATGGCTCAGTGTTCTAAACTGCCTGCTTAGGAAAGCTTGGGCGGCTGCAGGAATCGCAGTTCGATTCCCGGTACCACATGCTGCGCCAGCCCTGCCCTTAGGGCAGGCTGAGCCAGCCGTAAAAATAAATAAACAAACAAACAAAAGTTCTGAAACAGCCGGGCGTGGTGGCTCACGCCTGTAATCCCAGCACTTGGGAGGCTGAGGCAGGAGGATCGGT
>PVJA010058615.1:0-10022 GCA_004027025.1 Myocastor coypus
AAAAAAAAAAAAAAAGAAATAACAGGGCCAGTGAGATGGCTCAGTGGTCTAAAGTGCCTGCAGAGGAAACTTAAGGCAAGCCCTGCAACCGCTCCTTGATCCCTGGCACCACTTGCTGCGTACCCCCACCCCAGGGCGGGCTGAGCCAGCCATAACACAAACAAATAAATGAGGTTTAAGAGAAATGAATAAAAAAATCTTTAAAAAAAAGTGACATTTTCAAAAGCACATTAATAGTACACTCCCAAAAATTTAATTGATGCAATGCATATTGTCCTCATAGTAGTTATACAGAGCACAGGATATAGACATAATTTTTCTAATCATTGTTGATACAAAAAATTTCTTCTCATTGAATTAAGAGAAAGTAGTTGTGTACAAAGTCCAGTATTCCATAATTGCAATGGATTATTGGCAGAACTGGCACTGTTGGAAGCTGCTGATTTATTTATTTATTTATTTATTTTTTGGCTTTTTGAGACGGTCTCGCTATGCGGTTCAGGTTGGCCTTGAGCTCACTTTTTGTAGCCAAGACTGGTCTCAAACTCACACGATCCTCCTGCCTCAGCCTCCCGAGTGCTGGGATTACAGGCGTGCGCCACCACGGCCGGCTGTAAGCTGCTGATTTAAAAGGGTATGTTTCACTTGCTTTTATTTATTTATTGATTGATTGATTGATTGATTGATTGATTGGCGGTGCCAAAGATTGCACTTAGGACCTTGTGCTTGCCAGGCATGCACTTATTCCACTGAACCTGACAGGTTTAAAACTGCTAGATACAGCAGGGCATAGTAGCACAAGCCCAGAGGCACGAGGATCACTGTCTGGGAAGCCAGCCTGGGGTTCAGCGAGTTCAAGGCCAGTTAAGGCTAAATAGTGAGGCACTATCTCAAAGAACAGTAACAAATAGAAAAGGCAATCCTACTTACTTCCCTTTCCATTTCTTTTTTCTTTTCTTTTTTTTTTTGAATAATTTTTATTTATTTATTTATTTTTTCCTTGTTTCAGAACCTTTGTTTATTCACTCATTTTTATGGCCGGCTCAGCCCAACCCGAGGGCAGGGCTGGCGCAGCATGTGGTGCCAGGGATCGAACCAAGGTCCCTGAAGCTGCCCAAGCTTTCCCAAGCAGGCACTTTAGACCACTGAGCCATCCTGCTGGGCCCCTCCCTTTCCATTTCTAAAGGCATAGTGATTTACAAAATTAACCACATGTCTAGCTCTCCAATTTCATTCACAAGTTTGAGTTCCTTGTGGGCCAAGGGCTGCAGCTAATCCGTACTGCCCCAAATCCATGGAGACCAAAGTTCCCTGTATGAAGAATACTTAATATGTGTGTATTTATTATATATGTCACATAAAATTTCCATGGACTTAAGCTAGTAGGTTTATGTAACTTAAACATAGTTGCCAAAATTTATATAGCCTTAGTTTTGATAAATAGTTCTGATAAAACAAAAGTGAGAAGCTGATAATTACAAATATCGTTTAAAAATCTATATAACAAGACACCCTCAAAAAAGAAAGCTTTATACATGTATTCTACCTTTAATGATGGAGCTGCTATTATGGACTTTCCATGCTCTGTAAAACATTAAAAAAAATTTTTTTTCAGATACTGAAAAATAATATAAACTACATCTTTATAGGGGCTGGGGAGATAGGCTCCATGGCACAAGTGCCTGCCTGGCAAGTGCTAGGTTGTGAGTTCAAATCCTGGCCCTGCAAAAAATAAAAAATAAATAAATAAACAAACAAACAAACTACATCTTTAAATTTTCTTTCAATCAATCAATCATTTATTTATTTGGTAGTGTCTCACTACACAGGTCGGACTCAATGATCATCGGCTCAGCCTCCCCAGTGCTGAAGTTACAGGCTTTCTCTCCTTTCCTTTCCTTCCTTCCTTCCTTCCTTCCTTCCTTCCTTCCTTCCTTCCTTCCTTCCTTTCCATTTCTTTGTGGAACCAGGCATCGAACTCAAGATCTTGCACTTGCCAGGCAGATATTTGTGCCCCTGAACGCCCCCAACCCCGTACAGTGCCTTGCTACGCAGCTGTGACTCATAATGATCCTCCTGTCTCAGCCTCCCCAGTGTGAGGATTACAGGTGTGGGGGACACCATGGCCGGTTTTGGTGGCCAGTATGGTGAGCCCAGCATGGCATGCAGTACTGAAGATCAAACCCGGACCTTTGCACTTGCCAGAAAGGTGCTTAGACCGACAAGCTATCTCCTCAGCCCATAAACTACTTCTTTAAACTTTGATTCTTTTAAAGAAAACTCTTACTTTTGAATAACAATCACGATCCAAACTCGATGTTGGCTGGTCACACAAAAGACCTGTTGTGAACCTTAGAAAGTATTTCACTGATCATACATTTTGCCTGTTTTTTTTTTAAACTTTCATGTTATACTACTATGCCTAATCCTGCCTTGTGTTTCAGCTTTAGCACTTAAAAACATTAGTGTTTCTCTCTCCCTCTCTCTTTTATCTCTTTTCTTTTTCTTTCCCCCTCTTCTTTCTTTTACTTATCAATCATACTCTACTTAACACTTGTTCCTCCCTCTAAAACTCTCCAAATAAGCCGGGAGTGGTGGCTCACACCTGTAATCCCAGCACTCAGGAGGCTGAGGCAGGAGGACTGTTGAGAGTTTGAGACCAGCCTGGGCTACAAAAGTGAGCTCAAGGCCAGCCTCAACTGCATAGCAAGACCCTGTCTCAAAAAGACAAAATAAATAAATAAATAAATAAATAAATAAAGCAAGCTCTCCAAATAAGACATATCATATCCATATCAGAGAAGTTACCCAGAATATTTCACTATTTACTTTATTTTATTACCTACTATCATATTTGAATGAATTTTTAATTGTGGTAGAATATATATAAACAAAATTTACTATCTTAAATATCTAGTTTATTGACCTATTTACAGGATTCTTTCTCAGAATAAAACTCTATTAAAAGCTATGATTTCCCATTTCTTCATTTTTAGCCTCTGGCAACCACTATATTACTTTCTATCTCCATTAATTTGATTATTCTATGCAGGTAACTACCTAGAAACAGTATTTCTCTTTTTGTGACTGGCTAACCTCACTTAGCCTAATATTTTTAAGATTCATTCTTTAAATTTTAATTTTTCAGGACAGGCAAGATGGCTCAGCGGTCTAAAGCACTTGCTCAGGCAAGCTTAGGCAACCGCAGAGACCATGGTTCGATCCCCGGCACCACATGCCGTGCCAGTGCCACCCCCAGGGTAGGCTGAGCTAGCCATAATATTAAAAAAAGAATATTTTTGCTATTCTAACAAATAAAATATAAAAACAAATTTTCATATGGAAGCTAATAATAACATTTAGAAGTTGTTCTCATTTGACTGTATGAAATGTGTTAAACTATAGCAGCTGAAAAATTAAAATTGATTATTATGGGGCCTGGCAGGATGGCTCAGTGATCTAAAGCGCTTGCTTAGGAAAGCTTAGGCGACTTCAGGGACTGTGGTTCGATCCCGGCACCACATGCTGTACCAGCCCTGCCCTCAGGGCAGGCTGAGCCGGCCATAAAAATAACCAAACAAAAGTTCTGAGACAAGAAAAAAATAAATTAAAAAAATTGATTATTATTATTTTTTTATATTATGGCCAGCTCAGCCTGCCCTGGGGGGAGGGGCTGGCACAGTATGTGGTGCTGGGGATTGAACTCCAGTCCCTGTGGTTGCCTAAGCTTGCCTAAGCAGGTGCTTTAGACAACTAAACCATCTCACTGGCCCAAAATATTCTATTTAGGAAAGGTTCTTTGACCTAAAAAAACTTTATATCATTTAAACTTAAAAAAAAAATCAGTAGCCGGGCGTGGTGGCTCACGCCTGTAATCCCAGCACTTGGGAGGCTGAGGCAGGAGGATCAGTGCGAGTTCGAGACCAGCCTGGGCTACAAAAGTGAGCGCAGGACCAGCCTCAACTGCATAGCGAGACCCTGTCTCAAAAAAAAGACACACACACAAAAAAAAACAAATCAAAAACTCTTGGGTGAGCCTTAGTAATCCAGACACTTAAAAAGTTAGATACAGTTACAAATTAAGGCAGAACTCATTAAATCAACAAATATAACCTTAACACCAATATCAATAGCCAATACCAGGGCTGGCCTGATAGCTCAGCAGACTAAAGCACCTGTGTAGGCAGAGCAGAGTGGCTGGGGTTCAATCCCCATCATGCCATGCCATTGCTCCCCCTTGGGGCCTGCTGAGACAGAGACAGAGACTGAGCATGGTGGCACCCACCTGTAACCCCAGTGCTTTGTAAGGCTGAAAACAGGAGGTTCACTGTGAGTCCAATCTACATAGTGAGACCCTCTAGACCCTGTAATGCCTGTACTAAATGCATAAAATAATAATAATAGTAATAACCAATATCTTTTTCTTTGTATTTTGAGACAGAGTCTTGCTATGTAGTACCAGGTGGCTTCAAACTCACAACCCTTGTGTCTTAGCCTCCCAAAAGCTGAGATTATAAATATGTACCAGCATCCCAGCTATAACCAATTCTCAAACATTGCCAGCACAATGAACAAATGGATCCCGTATGATAATCAAATGGCCAAAACCAAAAATCTATATATCATCAGTTTATTTACATACCAGAATCCTCCACAATCATCTATCATTACAATGGAAAAGGATCTAAGGACTGTCTCACATTTAAGCAGACAATAGCATTTTTTGAAGCTGAAAAGAAAAATTCTACCTATATCTTTACAATGATATTATTAATACTGCTAGTTATGACTATAAATTTTAAAAGGCTGGGCATGGTAGTGTACGCCTGTAATCCCAGCATTCTAGAGGCCAAGGCAAGAAGATCTCTGAGAATTTGGGGTCAGCCTGGGCCACATAGTGAGTTTGAGACAAGCCTGAACTACGTAGTGAGACCCTCTCTCAAAAATGAAGATCACAGCAACAACAATAATTAAAGCCAACACTACTTACGAATGCCTACTTTAGTACGTAATATATTAAAGATGTTGACTGCCTGTTTTATATACCAGTGCTGAAACAATACATTTTTTACTATGATGAAATTCAGACTCAAGGAGGTTATGAAGCTTGCTGAAAGCCATAATATAAGAATTAGGATTCTGATTAGTTCTCTATTTCCAAATATCATACCCTGTTTCTTTCCATCACACCATGAACACAAAATCTATGACCTATTTTTTTTTTTTTTTTTTTTTTTGGATTCTTCAGCTAACACAGAAGAGATGATTTATTGTACACGCTTTACACTCAGCCAAAAGCAAGAACAGAAGTAGTCCAGAATGCCAGAGATCCAGGGCAAAAAACTGCTTAGTGTGAACCCGGTAGATCTCTCTTTGAGGTGGTCTTGCCGATCAGATGGCAATGCAGTTCTAATCCATTGAGACGTTCTAGACAGCACACAGTCCAAAACCTGTTCCAGCCTTGTCAGCCTCCAGCATTCTTTATTTCTGTTCCTTTGGCCTCCATGGGTGTACGAACTATTCTACTTGGACCTCTGTCTCATCTTGCTTCTTTTACGCTTCAGTCTGCGCATTTGCTTCTTCCTCCACTTGGCTCTCATGGCACAGAGGTTTCTAAGAAGATGGCGTTAAAGTCGAGAGCCTATGACCTATTTTTTTTTTTAAGATTTTATTAATTAATTAATTAATTTATTTATTTATTTATTTATTTATTTATTTATTTTTGTCTTTTTGAAACAGTGTCTCGCTATGCAGTTCAGGCTGGCCTTGCGCTCACTTTTGTAGCCCAGGCTGGTCTCGAACTCATACCAATCCTCCTGTCTCAGCCTCCCGAGTGCTGGGATTACAGGCGTGAGCCACCACGCCCAGCCCTCTATGACCTATTTTTTGTTAAAATATTACTGTGGCACGGGGCTGGGGAGATAGCTCAGTAGAATAAGCGCTTGTCTGGCAAGCACAAGAGCCTGAGTTCAATCCCCAGTTCTAAAAAAAATAAAATAAAATATTACTTGTGGCAAAAAGAAAAGCTATTGTGCCAAAGTGGCAAATGATATTACTAAAGCAATTATGCATAAGATTTCCAAATTTACAGACTACACAACAATTAGAAAAATAGGACTGGTGTTGGCTTTAGCAGGCCTAATTATTTCATAGTAAAGTTTAAATATTCTATAGCAAACAACTTCTTAAAAAAAATAAAGAAAAGAAAAGAAAGGAAAGCACCAATCAAGCTTAACTAAGGGAGAAAAAGAAAGAGCACAAAACTCACGATGGGAGCACCAGATATAACATAGCCAGCAAGAGGCTGATGAAGGAGTTTAAACAAATCTTTAAATGTGGAATAAAGGTCTGTAACATCCAGGATGATGAGCCTAATTTACTGACTTGGCCTTTGCCAGGTTGCTTAAGAGGTCTTCAGAATCAAAATCAACTTTTCAATACAGTACACATTAAAATGTGATCACCAGACCACATTTAAAACAATGTATCACCCAAACATTGATGAACAAGGGCAACTTTCATGCGAGTAGTAGTGCTTAGAACTGTAAGCCAGTAACTAAGAATGATCAAGTAACCGAGTTTGTCATAGTACTGCTGAATAATCCACAGCCTGAGCACTTAGTCTAGGTTGATTTAGCTGAAGAATACTCTAAGGACCATAAAACATTCTGTAATAATCCCAAAAAATCTATGATGAAATAGAGTAAAAAGCAACCTGTGGATTAAAATATCTATAAATGATTCTAGCAAGTATGAGCAGCGACCTCACGTAGTGCATTTAGACATCTTGCAAAGCAGTACTCTAGAAAACTAACACATACCCTCTTCTTGTATTTCAGTGGCAGATATAAATTTTCTACAGTTTTCTTAATAAAAAAATGATCTAGTAACCTATAAAGGATTAAAATTTTCAGATGTTCTAATTCTGAAAAAAAGAGCACACAAATCAGATATCAAAAATAGGACAGGGGCTATCTTTGCAGATGTTATCAACATTAAAAAATAATAAAGCAGTACTAAGAACAATTCTATAGGTACAAACGTGATAATCTAGGTGAAGTGGAAAAATTTAAAGGACACAATTTGCCAAAATTTATAGAAGAGAAAATAAGAATATGCCAATATCTATTAAATAAACTGACCAACAATTAGTAACATTCCAAAAGAGAAACCACTAGATCTTGTAATGGCTATTAATTCTCTACAATTTCTTTCAGAGGAAAGATGCAAAGGAAATATTTCTCATATCATTTTATACAACTGAAAACCAAACATCAAACCCAAACACAGCACAAAAAAAGCACAGACCTCTCATGATAAAAATGCAAAAATCTTCAACATTATTAACTTAAATCCAACAATACATAAAGTGTTATATTTCAAGACCAAATGAGATTTATCCAAGGTATGTAAGCTTGGCTTACATTAATTATTAATTGATTATATCAATTAATATAATTCATCACATTAACAAGATAAAAAAGAAAGGCACAAGACTGGCTGCAGAAAAAGCATGTGACAAAAGAATTCATGATAAAAAATAAAAGTAAAGCCAGGCACAATAGCAGACACCTATCAGCCCAGCTACTTTGGAAGGTAAGTGGGAAGATCACTGAAGCCCAGAAAAAAACACATTATGGGGGAAGACTATAAACTTGCCAACTAAAATCAGATGTGGAAAGGTATCAAAGATGTACCCTTCCACCATTTCTTTTCACTATTGGAAAATACTAGCTAACACCAGTACTGGAAATCTTAGCTAATACAATAAGGACAAAAAAATGTATAAAGATTGGAAAGGAAGAAATAAAACTATCTATAGTCACATATTATACCATCACTTATATAGAATATTACAAAGAAGCAACAAAATATTTCCAGAAGCCAATAATAAAAACAAGGTCAAAGGATACAGGTTAATATGCAGAGCTCAACTACTTTCCTACATATAAGCAATTAAAGACTGAAAAGGAAGTGAAATTTGAAGTTAAAAATACAACATTTATATTTGCTTACATTTACTTTCATTTAACTGTAAAAAAAAATTATGTGTGTGTATGTGTGTGTGTGTGCCAGGCATTGTGACACACATCTGTAATCCCAGTACCTAGGAGGTTTAGGCAAGAGGATTGCTACGAGTTTGAGGTCAGCATGAAGTAAAAGGGAAGACTTCAAAAAAAAAAAGGGGGGCCCAGCGGGATGGCTCAGTGGTCTAAAGCGCCTGCTTGGGAAAGCTTGGGCGGCTTCAGGGACCGCAGTTTGATCCCCAGCACCACATGCTGCACCAGCCCTGCTCTCGGTGCGGGCTGAGCTGGCCATAAAAATGAGTGAATAAACAAACAAAGGCTCTGAAAAAAAAAAAAAAAAAAAAAAAAGTGTCATCTACATAAGGAAAAAAATGTGAAAGAAATAATGAGGCAGGCTACATTCATGGATTAAAAACACTCAATATTTCAAGACGTCAATTCTTCGATGTAATTCCAATCAAAACTCCAGTAAATTATTTTTAAATAATTTTAAAAGTTGTGTAGAAAGGCTAAATTAGACCCAGGAACAGCCAACAGAACACTGAAAGGGAAGAACTAAACTCGAGAACTAAAAACATCCTAAGTTAAGACTTCCAAAACTTGATCCAGGTATGGGAACACACACCTGTAATCCCAACACTTCCGGAAGCTGAAGCAAGAAGATTTCAAATTCAGGACTAGCCTGGGCAATTTAGCAACTCAGTGAGGTTCTATATCTAACTCTGTGCAAAGGCTCTGGGGAATCCCAGTTCTGCCAGAAAGAAAGACAAAACAACAGAAAAGGAAAAAGAAAAGAGTAAGGCCAGGCGTGGTGGCGCACGCTTGTAATCCCAGCACTCGGGAGGCGGAGGCAGGAGGATCAGTGCGAGTTCGAGACCAGACTGGGCTACAAAAGTGAGCTCAAGGCCAGCCTCAACTGCATAGTGAGACCCTGTCTCAAAAAGACAAAAAAAAAAAAAAAAAAAAAAAGGAAAAGAGTAAGAATTTGGACCAGGAAGATAGCTCAGTGGCATAAGTGCCTGCTTACAAGCACAAGGCCCTCAGTTCAATCCCTGGTACCTCGCCCCACTGCCCAAAAAAGAATAAACATATCAAGGCTCTCAAATGAAGAGTTCAGAACTAGATCCACATAAATAGTTCACTGATTTTTATTTACAATGCTATAATTAAACATCCATATGTAAAAAAGGTGCTCCATACAGCCATCTTTCACACAAGTTAACTCAAAATGGATCACACTTCTACTAAATATACAATGCAAAACTATTAAACTCACAAAAGTAATATAAAAGAACATCTAAGTGATTTTGAGTATGGCAATAACTTTCTAAACGTACCACCAAAGGTATAATCCATGACCAAGCTTCATTAGAAAGTTCTCTGCAAATCCCAGCACTTGGGAGGTTGAGGCAAGAGGATTGATGTGAGTTCGAGGGCAGCCTGGGCTACAAAAGTGAGCTCAAGGCCAGCCTGAACTGCATAGTGACCCAGTCTCAAAAAGACAAGGAAAGAAAGAAAGAAAGAGAAAAAAAAGAAAAGAGGAAATCTTTGAATGAACTGGCAATGTGTTAGAAGGAAATATTTCCAAAAAACAAATGTGTTAAGAGACTATTACATAAAACACAGAGTAACACTTAAAAAAAAAAAGTATTTAGTACAGAGTCTACAGGGTCTCACTACACAGATTCGACTTGTAGTGATTCTCCTGTTTTTCAGCCTCCCAAAGCATTGGAAATACAGGCACGTGCCACCACGTCCAGTCTCATTCGCTGTCTCAGCGCACCCCAGGAGCAGCGCAGGCGTGGCAGGCCAATAATTGAACCCCTGGCCCCTACATCTGCTTAAGCAGGTGCTTTAATCCGCTGAGCTATCTGGCTGGCCCTGAGAAAAACACTTTTAAACACATCAATAAGAAAAGAGTTTTTAAGGACCGAGTAGATACCGCAGTAGAATAAGCCCTGAGCTCAATCCCTGGTACTGCAAAAAGAGAAAGGA
>PVJA010058617.1:0-10021 GCA_004027025.1 Myocastor coypus
ACAAGACTTTCTCAAATGCAAACTTCTGCCTTTTGCAAAAACTTGTGATATATGTCTAACTTAAGGATAATTAATTAGATTAAAAATTGTGTATTAGAGATTGGTTAAAACTGTTACAGCAAAACAAAATATTTACACTATCTCACAAAATGTCATCAAGATTGTCTTACTACAATAGTAATAAAGAGTTGTTTTCTAAAAAAAAAAAAAAAAAAAAAAAAAAAGAACTTAGTCTTGGTTTCCAGCTATCATGGAAACAGATGTGTAATATAATAAAATCTATAGTCTAGTTGTGGTAGCAAATGCCTATCATACCAGCACTCAGGAGGCTAAAGCAGGAAGATCACTGTGCATTTGAGGCCAACCTGGGCTAACCAAAGAACCCAAAGCCAACCTGAACTATATCACAAGATCCTGTATAAAAGAAAAAGAAAAGGCTCTATGAGGAGGAACTATTCCAACTTTTAAAGGGAAAAGACTTTTCATATTTCCAATTTGTTTTCTGAGAATATTATAGGTTCACAAAAGATAACATAGATTATGAAAAATATTAAAGAAATAGAGGCAGTATAGACTATCAGAAATCTTACCTCAGAGGCAGACATTTTTATTACATCAGTATGTTTCCTTACAATCTCTTTTCTGTGCATTTTACATGAGCTAATATGAGTACACAATTTTGTAATTTGTTTCCCTTGCTATTTTTTAATGTTGACTGAATAAACCTTCATTATCTGTATGTAGTATGCTGTCATTATTTCAGTGTAAATTATGTAGATGTTTATAAAATTTTAACATTATAAATAATGTAAATATCCTTGTATATAATATTTCTCTGAATCTGTAAGAATTTTAACAGTAATTTCTAAAACAAGTTACTTGGTCAATGTATGTAAACACTTTAAAGATTCTTAATATGCTTGTCTTTGAAAACTAAATGTTAGCTGCTATGTGCCTATGCAACAGATTGGAAGAAGAGCACTGATGGGGGATGATTTTCAGAAAATACATGATATAGTTTTTAGTGTCACATAGCATGTGTGCAGTTTTTGTTTATTTTCCTTTTCCTATTAGCTAAGAGTTCATCCAAAAATGGATTGTATTGGTCAGGGTTTTACTTAGAGGAACAGAACAGATATAATATAAGCAATGGGTCTTAACACAAAATATACAATCTATAAAGAATTATAAGATTGGCTTACAATAGTCAGTCACAGAGTCAGATGAGAAAGCATGCAGAGGGTGTCTGCACACTCCAGACTGAAGGATTCAGTCCCGTGGTCTGGACTTCACTGTAGCACTCCGTGTAAGTCTCTATCTGTAGGCTGATGGGTCCGCAATGGAAGACTGAAGTGTCTGTAATGGACGCTGAAGAGTCTGCAAGGGATGGCGAAAGATCCAAGCTGGAGGCTGAAGAGTCTGCACTGCAAGCCAGATGCTGAAGTTCAGGCTGAATGCAAAGACTGAAGCTTCTTGGACGAAGTGAAGTGTTGACTCCTTCAGCCCTTTAAAAAGTCTCTTTGTGCTCAGTCATTCTGATGTGGGCCCATTGTGCCCTAAGATGGAACCAATCATACCCCAGGATGGGCCCTTGATCCCGCTCTAGGGAGAAAGCCAATCATATCCTAGGCAGGCCCTGGTCACGCTCCAGGAAGGACCCAATTGTACCCCAGAATGGGGCTCCCACTAACAGGGAACCAGGCTACTGAGTCATTCAGCCAAGTTGACACATTATATCAACCACTACATGGATGCGCCTGACTAAATCTGAAAGAATGGGTGAAAATAAAAGAATTAAAGAGTCCATACAAGGGAGAGTGAGGGAAATTGTATTTCTGCTTACAGTAACATGCTGAGAGCCAATTAATATTTGTGAAGGGACTAATGGGCTTTTTATAACCATAATAGTAAAAACTGCAATAAGGAGAATAATCAATGGATACTAAATGTCAGGAGAATTTTTCTAAAGAGTAGAAAATGGGTACGGACTTAAACTGTATTTTCACAAAAAAAAAAAAAAAAACTGACCAGTGAAGAAGTCAGACTGATCTTTACCAGATAAATAAAATGGGCATTACCCTCAAGGGGCATGTGGACTTAGTGCATCTCCAGATATGATGGGAAAAGAAGTGCACAATACTACCTCTAAAGGACTTCAGCAGAAAAATTAGAGTCAAATGTAATAATGAGGATCATCATACAAACACAAAATGTGGAATGTTCTATAATATTTTTAAAGAGGTAAAATTTTCAAAGATGTCAAGGTCATAAAAGAACTAGATCTAGGAAAATATTCCAGATTACAGGAAGATAAGTAACGCCCAGATGCAATAGCTTATTTAGCCTGTATCATATACGGAAGTGGAAAACAATTAAGACAAAATCTATTGACTCAGTTAATAAAGTTATAAAGTGTGTACTACATTAGATAGAAATATTGTGTCAGTCTTGTTACCACAGTCACTAACTGCACTATGAATATGTAAGAGTTATTGTTGTCCTCAGAAAATGTACACTAAAGTATTCATCTCTAAAAGGTCACAGTTAATGTGCCTTAGCCTTAAATGATTCAACAAGATAATTATAAAACATAGCCGGGCGTGGTGGCGCACACCTGTAATCCCAGCACTCGGGAGGCTGAGGCAGGAGGATCGGTGAGAGTTCGAGACCAGCCTGGGCTACAAAACTGAGCTCAAGGCCAGCCTGAACTGCATAGTGAGATCCTGTCTCAAAAAAGACCAAAAAAAATATAATAATTATAAAACATGTGAGGTAGAATATTAATAATAGCTGATCTGGGCAAAGTTATACAAGTGTTCTTTGTATGTGTGTTCTTATAGATTCTCCATAAATCTGAAATTATTTGCAAAAAAAGTTTTTAAAAAAAAGAAAGAAAAATGAGCCAAATCAGTTTTCCACAAAGTCCTGAAGGGTCTGCCATCATTTTCTCCTTACTGAACATTATTTTTGTATCTATTATTCTAAAAAAGAAATACTACCTTAATATGCTTTGATTTGCTATTCAGTGAGGTTGTGATGTTCCTGTGAACTTATTAGCAATTCGTACCTTTTTACTTATCTGCAAACCCTTATTTTCATTTACTAGTGTTATTTTCTTAATACTAGCTTAAAATGAGGTAAATCAAGCTGTTAAAGTCATGAAAAAAATCTTCAGCAACATTTGCACAGAATATTTAGAGTTGAATTTTATAGAGTTCACTCCTTCAATAAATATAATAACCCCAAAAATACTATTTAATGTACACAAAACCTCCCTGTCCCTTCCAGAGGGAGTTCCAAGTTCATGGTTTTTAATTGCCTATGCACTACAGGTAGATTGCCACTAGGTGGAAGTAGTATTCAGTACTGTAGTTTCAGCAACCAGACATCAATTTGCTTATATATGAGGCAGTCACTTCATTCATCCAAGAAATTTTCCATTTTTTCACCCAATATTGATCTTTATGTTTACTTGCCCATAGATTTAAAAGAATTGGTTATCAGCATTTTAATCTAAATTAAATTTCCATTTTAAAAAATTATTTTTAAATGAAATAGAATTTTTTAACAAATATAGTTTACTTCAAAGTCAGAAATCAAATTTTATGATATATAATTTATATCTTACCTCATCTGTAATGAGTATATGGCCAATTAGCATTTCACTCTAGCCCTACAGACCCCTGAGTCTTTCACTTAAAATCAATCTCATGCCTCTACATTCTCCTAGTGTAAGAAAAGGCCTAAAGACAAAAAAGGTAGTGGTCCACACCTCTCCAATAGTTTTACTAATGTTTTTACCCTCACAGAACTCAAATATCCTCTCAGAGAATCATGTACCAAAAACATTAGAAAAGCACTTATAGCCAAGAATGTGGCTCTTTTTTTTTTTTTTTTTTCTGTACAGGGTCTCATTCCCCAGCTGACACTCATAGTCATCCTCCTGTTTTCAGCCTCCCCAGCACTAGGGTTACAGGTGTGTGTCACCACAGCTCAACATGCCTGCAGGTTGGGAATGAGGCCCACACAGCATGTGGAATCAGGGCTCAAACCCTGATCCCTGCACTTGCCTAAGCAGGCACTTTGTCCGCTAAACTATCTCACCAGCCATCTTTTTTCTTTTTTGAAACATTTTATATCTCCCACTCAAAAAGAGCCACTTGTCTGTTTTTATACATAGAGTTTAATTTCCTTTATAATACTGGATCATTAATTTTTTCTATTATATTAAAATGTTTCCAAAGAAAGCCATGAAAAAAATGTATTCAATTAAAAACAAAATTACTAATTAAAAGATAAGACATTTGCACTTATTACCAGCAGAAGATATTTTTACTAAAGATATTTAAAACTGTTAAAGCAATTAGTCAACAGCAGGGCCTCCATTAATCTCATTAGTATAAACATCCAGAGTCAAAAATACCTATCAGATTAGTAAAGCACAATTCTAGGTGCATCTGGGTGGGTCATACAGATGTGACAATGGGCACTATCTCTGACTTCTGGTCCCTTATTTGGGACATGTCTCCTGTTCTGCTTCTGGCCCCCATAAAGTAAGCACCTTTGCCATTATCCTGAATTATGACGATTCTGCCTTAAAGCCAAGAGCGCATAGAATGAATCCGCAGACACTATGAGCCAAATTGAACCTCCCCACCATGAAGTTGTGTCAAATACTGTGTTCCAGCAATAAGAAAGCTGACTGACAGAACAGGAACTCAGAGAGGAAAAAATAAATAAGTACAAATAAATAAGTCATCATACTTGTGCTGTCTGAGTTTTAATATACTTAAATAAAATAAGTAGATGGGGAAAAAAGGATCCCGAGACATTAGTAAATACAAATGTCAAATAATATTTTGATTTTGAGTAAAGCAAACAGCAAACATTTTTTTTTCTTAGTGAGAGCTTTGTTTTTGAAAATAATCCACTCAGCCTTATGTTCTTCAGGGGTTTCATTTATGTAGTGTGCATTGAAAAAATGTTTCAGGGGGCTGGGGAGATAACTCCGTGGCACAAGTGCCTGCCTGGCAAGTGCAAGGTCGTGAGTTTGAACCCTGGTCCCACCAAAAAAAGAAAAAAAGAAAAAATGTTTCAGATTTACTCTTTTCTATTTTGTGTAACAGATTTCAATAACAAAATATTACTTTCCTATAGTTGTATCTGAGAAATTGAGTTGTGAAGACATCTGGCTTCATGAACTCACTCCCCTCCCACCTTGGTGGTACCAGGTATCAAACTCAGGACCTTGAACATATTCCACTGAGCTATCTCTCTGGCTCCTAGAAGCTTACTCCCACTCTCCTATGTCATCTTCCTTTAGCATCTCTTGTTCTCCAATCCACATTCCTCTTGCTGCCTACATCATTATCTTCAGCTCTTTCTCCTCAACACCATTCCTTGCTTGTCCCTAATTCTCATTATCTCTGCCTCCCATCCTTTGCCCTGCAGAGGATTTAACATAGGACACTGACTTGGTTACTTTCCTCACATTGCTGAGGCAAAATACCTGACCCCAAATTTAAGGAACGAAAGCTCACAGTTAGTGGAGGTTTCAGTCCATACTTGACTGGCTCCATGACAGAGTAGCATGTGGCAGAGGGCAGCCATTCCTAGTGCCAGAAAAAGGGGAAAGAGTAAAAAGAGTAGAGCACTGTGGCAGAGGCTTGCAAGCCTCTCTCCATTCCTTGCACACCAGAGATGCTCCAAGGAAGCAGAATGCTCTGTCCTTCCTCAGTCACCTTTTATACCCTGTAAGTGTTGAATCACTCTGTGATTTCAGAAAATCTAAAGATATTACTTGGATAATGGATAAGAAGAACTGACACTGAAAATGGCTATGCTATGAAAATTTTTATAAAGATTCAATGAAATCCCTTTCAAAACACCATCAGCATACCTCACTGGTATAGAGAAGACACTTCTAAAATTTATTTGGAATCAGAAAAGACCCAGAATAACAATGACAATCCTAGTAAACAAAGGCAAAACAAGAGGCATTACAGTCCCTGAGACTTAAAGTTACACTATAAAGCTACTGTCAAAAAATTATCATGGTACTGGCAAAAAAAAAGACCTGAAAATCAATGAAACAGATTATGAGATGCAGAAACAATTACAAACACACTCAGCCAACTTATCTTCAACAAAGGGGCCATATGTGTTCACTTATAGAAAGATAGCCTCTTTAGAAAATGGTGTGGGAAAGCTAGCTTTTCACATGCCAAAAAAAAAAAAAAACTAAATCCAGGTATATCACCATGCACTAAACTAAACTCAAAATGGATTAAAGATTTAAACATTAAAACAAAAACACTAAATTCACTGAAAGAGAAAATAGGTAGATGTCTTAAAGCCATAGGGTTAGGCAAGAGTTCATGAGAAAAAAAAAAAAAACTGCAAAGAATCAACAACGACAATTTCATCTTGATGAAAAGTTTTAGCTCTTCAAAATAAATTGACAGAGTGAAAACAAAACATACAAATTGGGGGAAAAAAAGCGCATAAATCAACAATCCTTTGTGAGTCTAAAAAAAAATCCAAAAATTCAAAGATCCAATCAAAAAATGGGCATCTGAGATGAACATATACTTCTCAGAGGAAAAAATACAAATGGAAAATAAATATATGAAAAAATGTTCAAGATCATTGGTCATTCAAGAAAACCAAATTAAAACAATACTGAGATCTCATCTCATCCCAGAAAGAATGGATAACATCAAGAAGTCAACCAATAAGTATCAAATACTGGAAGGACTGTGGGGAAAAAAGGAACCCTTCTGCACTGTTGATATGAGTGCAGACTGGTATAATTACTATTGGAAATCAATGGAGAGATTCCTCAAAAAGCTAGAATTAGAAGTCCTATTATCCAGCTATTCCCCTCCTGAGTAATTTTGAAATAGAACTGAAAAAATCATACCACAGAAATGTATATGCACCCATGTTTACAGCAGCACAATTTGTCATAGCTAAGTCTTGGAAACATCCCAAATGCCCATTAACTGAGGAATAAATACAAAAGAATGGTATTTTTACACAACAGAACATTACTCAGCTATAAAGGAAGATAAACTTGAGGCTTTTCTGGGTAAATGGATGCAAGTAGAGGCTACACTCGTAAGAGAAATAGATCAGAACCACACAAGTAAATATCATATTGTCTCCCCAGGATAACAAACTGAAAGATTATATAAAATTTTAAAGGTATAGCAGATATAAAAAGGGTAAAAAAAAATCTGAACAAAATGAATAAACAATTGGGATAAGGCAAAGTAGAAAAGAGAGGGAAATAAAAGGAGAAAAGTCATGTTTGTATATAGGCAGTATTGCTAGACGATGGCACTACTAATTTCTATAGGCTTTTTTTTTAAAGATATAGGTTAATACCTAAAATTTTTCTTTGACCAATTTTACATACTTATATCTGGTAATCTGAGCAACTGCTTCAAAGACAACAATGTTCAATAAAACAACGATTGTTGAAAACCTATCATATTGTTAATATTATGGTTTGTGCCTAATTCTCCCCCCAAAGTCACATGCAATCATTGGACAGGAACTTCTAGAGTTTGAGATTAACTTATGATCCACTGGGGTTATAGCTCTTAGTATTGCTGGAATTATGGGCATGAGTACTTTCCCCAGACTGCAGTAGATAGCCTGAATATAACAAAAGAGAGACAGAAAGACAGACTTGCTCTCTGTTGCCACTCTTGCTGCTCCCTCTCCTCCATTTTGCTCACTTGCTGTTTACCGCCATCATGGAAGGTTGCCCTCCACCATGTGCTGCTCTGCTTTGGAGCAGACTGAGTCTCAACTGAAACCTCCACTATGAGCTAAATAAACCTGTCCTTCCTTCATTTTGGGTGTCAGGGATTTGTCCCAGCAATGAGAGAGGAGTGACAGAGACACTTACTAATGTGTTAACTATTATTTTTCTATACTCTTTAAAATAAATCAATGAAAATAAATAAATAAACAAATGTAGCCTGATAAAATTTCTATTTATAAAACATATAGGGAGTTGGGTGTGCTAGTGCACGCTTGTGATCCCAGAACTTGGGAGGCAGGAGGATTGATGCAAATTCAAGACAAGCTTTGAGTTCAAGGCCAGCCTAAATTGCATAGTAAGGCCCTGTCTCAAAGAAACAAAATAAAATAACAAGAAAACCATTTGGAGAAAGTGTTGATTCTTTACTTCAAAATAATACAGGATTGTTAAATGCAATTTTTGTGGGTAAAAACATAAAAACTCTGTATTTCCCAAGTCTACTATATTTTGGGTTTTTTAATTTTAATACAGGAAATAATATGATAGGAAGATTCTACTCAGAGGATTATAGTACTTTGTGTTCCTAAGCAAAAAAGCAGGCTCAAAACTGCAGGCAGAGTAATGAAATGGACATATGTTTACGTGCTATAGTATAAAAATAACACTGCCAATGTAGAGGCACAGTTCTCTAGGCCCCTGAATTGATCATGTCCCTTCTCTGTCTCAGATCAATGATTACTATGGGAACAACTTCATTTCCATGATTCTTTATAGTTTTACCCTTTGTATTTGTTATTTTACATAACAAGTAATTAACCAAGTGCTTTTAGCAAGTAATTAAACAAGTGCTATTAACTAACACATTTTTAAGGGCCACTCAAGTAATTTTGGGATATATATATGTAATATTTTTTTTCAAAGAAAAAGTATCAAATACCTGCTACAAGTCTGGACATTGAGATACTAAATGAAAAGACTGGATCTAAAATGTCCTTAAAGACAGATATACTATCTACCAACTTTTAAACCTACCATCTAGCCCACACTTTATCTAGCAGTCCTATCATACTGTGGATAATCTTTTAAACTCCAAACATCGGGATCATCGGACAATTCTAAAGAAAAGTAGAATAGTTTATTCTTAAACTTAAACTCTTAGAATAAGAAAGTGACAGCAACATATGTCATCTTACCAGTAAGAGCTCATTGGTAATTCAAGAATGTTGTCATTGCCTGAAATCAGTGACCAGTGATCCCTATTAGGTAGGATTTTCTTTTTTAATTTATAATATTTAAAATAATAGTTGGGCGGTGAGATATATCAGCAAACTAAAGCACCTGCTTAGGCAAGCTTAGGCAAGCTCAGGTATCATAGTTCAATCCCTGACACCACATGCAGCACCAGTCCTGCTCCCAGGGCATGCTGAGCTGGGAACAGAGTCAAGGCGTAGTGGTGTATGCCTGTAAACCCAGCACTGGGGAGGCTGAAAATAGGAGGATCACTGTGAGTCCAAGCTGCCCAGTGAGCCCCTACAACAACCAAATATATTTTAAAATAATAATAACAAAATAAAATAATAAAGAAACTACAAACCCATGCCTATCCTCCCATACACAATCCCTTCCTTGCATGTTGAAGTGTCTTCATTATGAAATTTAGGAACGACTATTAAGTTCTAGCTTATGCTTCAAAACTTTCAACAGTTCCCCATGGACCTTGAAATGATCTCCAAACTACATAACACATTCAAATACTTTCAAAATTGAGCTCTGAGTTAGTGGTCTACCTTTATTTCTCTTAAATTTATCTTCATTTCACATGCACCACTGATGCTATCTTAATTTCTCCTAAGCACTACACTTATTCCAGTTTCCAAGCTTATGCAAAAATTTACACTTTGTTCTAAATATGCTTCCTGACTTTTGCATCTTTCAAAGCTCAACTTGAACACTGCACCAGGCAACCTTTCTTTATCTTCCCAATAGTAATCATTTGTCCTGTTATGCACCTCACATATTGTATGATTGCATTCACCACAGTGTAACACAATTAGTTTATATTTCCATCCATAGTTTGTTTAAGACAGAAAGGTTTCATTTTATTTCCTTCTGGGATACAGTAGTATCTGAAGTATCCTTTCTGATCCATGTTACAGGTTCAGTTGAATTGAACTATAAATGTTAGTTCCTGGCCAGTATAATGAATAGACTTCTTTAAGAGTAATTATTAAAAAAAATAAAAAAAAA
>PVJA010058619.1:0-10013 GCA_004027025.1 Myocastor coypus
TTTTTTTTTTTAAATCATGAAGAGTATTAGATTTTGGGTTTTGTAAAAAACCCATTCTTCATCTGTTGATATGATCCTATGGATTTTTTTGTTGCATTTTTTGAGACAGGGTCGCATTATATAGTTCATACTGGCCTTGAACTCACTATGTATCTAGAACCTGGCCCCAAACTCATGGCAGTTCTCCAGTTGATGGTGGCGGAACAGCAACAATGGCGACAGAGGCAACAGAACAACCAGGGAGCAGAGAGCAACAGCGAGAGTCTGTCTTTCTGTCTCCTTTTATATTGCATTCAGGCTCTCTGCTTCAGCCTATCTGCCTTAGGTCACACCCATAATCCCAGAAATACTCAGACCCATAATCCTATCAGTACTAAAACACATAATCCCAGTGGATCATGAGTCAAGTCTCAAACTCTAGAAGTTCCCATCTCATGACTGCATGAGGCTTTGCGGGGACAACTAGACATAAACCATAACAGGCAGCATGGCATGGTCTCTTCTCTGGGAGGTCATCTATTTCTTCCGTATCACTTAATCCTAATTTCTTCTGCTCTGTCAGTTCCCTCATGGTTCTCATGTACCCTCCACTCACCTCAATTCCTTTCCAAGTCATCGTTTTTTCAAACTCTAGACATTTTGTCCTGGAGAAGTTGATTGCTGGGGCTCATCTCTTCACCATTTTTGGCAGAATCTTGCTTTAGTATTTTTCTCTATCCAGGAACAAAGCATCAGAATCCTTGCTCCCCTCTTGCTCATCATCACTTCCAGTGGCAGAAGGGGGCCAGGTTTGAGCCCACTTCCTCAAGGATACACATCAAGCTAAGTTCTTTCCTTCTCTCTTCAACTTGCTTTCCATCTAGTACCTATAACATAAAGTTCGGCCCTGAAATTTTGAGAGTTGAGATTTTTGCAACCCCCAATCCTGGTGGTATAGTCTCTGGAAATATATGGCTCTGAATCAACAACCTTGACTTTAACAATTTTGTCTGCCATGGTTTCGTGAGTCTATTTTTAAAGTTAGGAGGAAAGCACTGATGGGTTTTGGCCTTTTGGGCAATGCTGCAGCTCCACGGCTCAGAGCCGAAGCCGAGACACCTGAACTAGCTCTAGCAGAAGAGAGATGGAGGAGCCATAGAACATAAGGAATAATTCAGGAAGGCCTGGGACCATGGAAAACTTGCCTGATCTCTACATTATTTTCCAAGGAGAGGTTGCTATGGCGACAGACTATGGAGCCTTTATCAAGATCCCAGGCTGTGGAAAGCAAAGTCTGGTCCATCAAACTCACATGTCATCCTGTCAGGTGGATAAGCCCTCTGAGATAGCAGATGTTGGAGGTAAAGTGTGGGTGAAACTTATTGGCCGAGAGATGAAAAATGATAGAATAAAAGTATCCCTCTCCATGAAAGCTGTCAACCAAGGGACTGGGAAAGACCTCAATCCCAACAATGTTATTATTGAGCAAGAAGAGAGGAGGGGGCGGTCCTTCCAGGACTACTCTGGGCAGAAGATCACCATTGAGGCTGTCCTTAACACTACCTGCAAGAAGTGTGGTTGCAAAGGTCACTTTGCAAAGGATTGTTTCATGCAACCATGTGGGACCAAATATGCTCTGATACCTGATGAGGAAGAAGAAGAAGAAGAGGCAAAGTCAGCTGAATTTGAGAGGTCTGACACCACGAGGAATTCATCCAGAAAAAAAAAGAAGGAAAATAAGAAAAGGAAACATAAAGACAGGAAGTCATCCGACTCTGACAGCTCAGACTCTGAGAGCGATACGGGCAAAAAGGCAAGGCACACGTCAAAAGACAGCAAGGCAGCAGAGAAGAAGAAAAAGAAAAAGAAGCAACAGAAGAAACAGAAGGAGTGAGAATGGAAGAGTAGGGGTGGGGTGGGTGAAAGACTACGGATGCAGGAGCTTTGTGCCTTGAAGCCCTGGCCCCTGGAAAGGCCTGGTAGTGAGAATGGGGCCCCACCGCAGTGACTTTGCTCCTGCGGGAGATGGCTTCCCCTGGAGCAGCAGGCAGGTTTGGGAGCTGAGGTCCAGCGCAGCTGCCAGAATGAGTTGTTTCCCTATTGCACCTGACCCCTTTGCAAGTGACCCCTGCAGTCGGTTCAGGCAGTCCACCCATTCATTCACTCTGCACCCTTCACTCAACAGGTGGCCCCTTACCCAGCAGCCACTGCCAGAGCTGAATTCCTTGCAGGGATCAGGGCTATAGCCACAGGCACTGCTGTGGAGGTGAGCCTGGCTGTAAGCTGGAGGAGACAGTGAGTGCCCCTTCCTCTTGGACTGTCCTGAGCCAGCTCCTGGTCTCTGCTGCACCCACACAGGAGCACAGGGAAAGTGGCAGTAGGGGGGAGAATAAGGTAGGGAGTGGTGCTCACTTCTTACATTCTCTCAACATGGTTCGATTGTGCTAGGTCTGACAGCAGTGGCCAGTCAGAAAAAGAAAAAGTTGGGAGCTGACATTTGCTATTTTATTCTTTATATATCTAGTATAAAATTTTTTGTCTGTCTGTCTGTCTGTCTGTCTTTTTGAAACAGGGTCTCGCTATGCAGCTCAGGCTGGCCTTGAGTTCAGTTTTGTAGCCCAGGTTGGTCTCAAACTCACACTGAACCCCCTGCCTCAGCCTCCCAAGTGCTGGGATTAGAAGCATGTGCCACCATGCCTGGCTTAAAATTCTTTTTCCTTATATTTTATAAGTAATTTTTAAAGATGAGCATAGGTGTTTAATTTTATCATAGAACTTTATTCTTTGAAATAGTTATGGTAAAAAAAAAAAAAAAGAAATAGTTATGGTGATGGATTTTTTTTTTCAGGTTGAACAATCACTACTCTCCTGTCCAAAAAAAATTCCCTGCAGTCATTATATATTAAAGGTTTCTGATTGCAATCTACTTAGATTTGATGTGAGGAGTTTAACTGTATACTTAAATATTGATAATAGTCTGACATTTTGCTCTCTCTCATAGCACAATTGTTTGATTTTAACATCAATGTTATGCCTACCTCGTGCATAGTTGGGTAGCTGTCTGCTCTTTGTATTTCCTAGAATAGCTTATAGGAATGGTGCTTAATCAACCCCTGAGTTATGGCTCAGTACTCATCCGTAGCCCGTTAGGAACTGGGCCACTCAGCAGGTGAGCAGCTGGCAAGGAAGGCTTCGTCTGTATCCACAGCTGGCCTTCACTTGCATCACCGCCTGAGCTCTGCCCCCTTTCAGACCAGCTGTGCCACGGGATTCTCACAGGAGTGTGAACTCTGTTGAGCACTGCTCATGTGAGGGGTCTAGGCTGCATACCTCTTTGAATTACCCAGAAACAGTCCTTCCCACCCCATTCTATTCCATGGAAAAACTGTGACCCGTGAAATTGGTTCTTGTGCCAAAAGGCTGGGGATCACTGGCTTATAGCATATTTTATAGAATATTTCCTGGTGGTAGTCTCCTCTGCCTTCAATACCCATTTTACCCTTTAAATATGTATGCATATGTGTTAGCATATGTGTGTGTGTATGTGTGTGTGTGTGTGTCTTCTTTTTCTAAAAGCACTATTAAACTAGGATTTTACAGCTGCCATCACCAGCCCTCTGGAGGAAGCAGTTGGGAGAAGAGTTCAGAGGCCTGGTCACAGGCTCTGGGGCCTTGGTTGCCAGGTTCTTTTCTCCTCTGAGGACTTCCTTGGTCAGCTTCCTTGCTCCTGCCTTAGCCTACACCCCCTTCCTCTTGTATTCCCTTCTCCAGAGTGATGGTCTTTTTTTCCACCAAAGGCCTATCTTCCCTCTTTGTCAGTATGAGATCATCAGAATGAAATTAATTCTTTATGTTCATTTTGCCTGTCTCATGAGAAATAATTAAAAAAAGTGTTTCTAAGCAGATTGAAGCTTTTCTCTTGCTTTGCCTTTTTGCTGTACATTATTTTAATTTCAGCCTCCAGCTTCCTTTCAGCTCAGGTGTGTCCATTATAAACAACATATGGCTGGATTTTTAGAAAACCTGAGGTAAGAGAGTGTGTTAGTAGATGAATTTTACCCACATCTATTTTTAAAATTTTTTTTATTTATTTATTTTTTTCTTGTTTCAGAACCTTTGTTTGTTTATTCACTCATTTTTATGGCCGGCTCAGCCCACCCCAAGGGCAGCGCTGGCACAGCATGTGGTGCTGGGGATCGAACCGCAGTCCCTGAGGCCGCCCAAGCTTTCCCAAGCAGGCGCTTTAGACCACTGAGCCATCCTGCCAGGCCCCCCCACATCTATTTTAAGATAGAAAAATTCCCATCTTTGGACTTTCTGTCCATCATCTTATTTTTTTTTTCATTAGTACTTGTACTGGAGTGATTGAATTTTCTTTTTTATGTCTTCCTTTAATGGATTAGGAGTTGGTCATCCTGTTGCCTACCTTCCTGTTTTCTACTCTTGCTATAGGATATCCTGACGTGAGGGACAGGTCTGCTCCCCTACATTCTTCTTCTTTCTGCCATGTGGGAAAACTAACTCATTCTTCCTTGAGGTTAAACGCAGCTACCAGTCTAGCTGAGTCAAGAAAATGGGAGAAGAAGGTTGGGGGCGCCGCTCAATCGATGGACTGCTTAGCATGGCAAGTGCAATCCCCAGAACCTGGAAAAATGAGAGCAAATGGGCCCTTCAGAGTGAACGGCTAAAATGTTGTTGCTCTCCTCTCCACCCTCGCCTTCCCCAGCTGGGGTGAGCATGGAGCTCACAGCAGCTCGCAACCACACGGACTGGTGTCTGGGTGGAGCGGCCTGGGTTGCTGAGCAATCACATGGGGACACTGTCTAGATCTCAGCAGGATTTGCACAAGGGAGAAATGCACCTCAGTTAAGCCACGGAGACCAGGAAGTTTATTTCCCAGGAGAATCTGGCCTAATTTTTTGCCTTCCCTCTTTTTATCCAAAATACAGACAATAGCTGAAACTGTGGGCATCATCTTGAGAGCATGAAGCCTAAGGCTGACGCCTACAGGGCAGTGTGGGCTCAGGGTAGGACAGCAGCTGCTATGCTGTGCGCTTTCTGTTGCTCAGCATTACTGTGGGAGAGGAAAACAAATTTCTCTGTTCTGGTTGGCCGCAAGTTTTTCAGGTTTATATTCCCAACAGCCTAACATAATTCTTCACTATAATGGACATAGTTGAGGCAATCTTTATTCTTCTAGCATTCAAAACCAGAATTACTTTTTCATATTTTTACCATACAAGCTTTAAACATATCCAAAAAGTGGAATGAACTGAAATCTTCTGGCTTCAACAAAAATCAGCTCATGGTCAGTAGTGTCTTATTAGGTCAGTGGACTAAGAGTTTACAGGGACCAGGGTTTGATCCCCAGCAACACATGCCACTCTGGCCCCGCTCCCAGGTGCCCTGAGCTGACCACACAATCCTGGCATGGTGGTGCACACCTGTAATCCCAGCGCTGGGGAGGCTGAAAACAGGAGGATCACTACAAGTCTGAGCTGTGTAGTGAGAACCTATACTAAATACCAAATAATAATAATAATAATAATAATAATAATAATAATAATAATAATATCGCATAGATACCTCACATTCCCCTTGGGGTTCTTATAGCTGATCCTGCTGCTGTCATGGGTGCTGTGCTGCTCTCAGCTTACCCCCAACTGATGGACATCCTTCCTTGTGTTCCTTCAGACCTAAACCCACTGTCTGTGCTGCCCATGGTTTCTGCCTTGGCTCAGGTAGCAAGGTGCCCATAGTCCATGGCTTCTTGTCTTGTGTCATGCCTTTTTGGAATCATTAGCTCTGGGGGTCCAGGGATCCCAGCTACTATCAATCCCTATATGGGGGCAGGGATCATGGAGGCTGCCCTCAGACTCACTACTTGGCACCTTCCTTGGCTCTGGCTACTTTTAACCTCTGAGCCACAAGTTACCATATGATGGGAGAGACTGGGTCATGTGTCTTTGGGGATGTATATAACTGTGGGGAAGAGTAAGACTAGGAAAATCAGATCCTCCCAGAGTTCACTGGGACCCACTGCTGTCCCAAAGCTTCGAATAGGCCTTCCCCTTCCCTACTTAATGTCTCAGTGTACCATACTTGTTCTCAGGAAGAATTCTTTATGCAGTTCAATTCTAAATCAGAGTAGAGGAGGGGCCAGGGAGATAGCTCCGTGGCACAAGTGCCTGCCTGGCAAGTGGAAGTTTATAAGTTTGAAACTCAGTCCTGCAAAATCAATCAATCAATCAATCAGAGTGGGGAGGAACAGTGAGGGTCTGTGGAGTCTGCTTTTGAGGGTCCCACTGGCATCTTCACTGTGTTGAGGGCAGGGTGGCTCCACTAATTGGCTGACACTGGCTTCTCTGAACAAGTAGCCTTTCTCCCACCTTTCTCCCAACCCACTGACTTTGTCTTTTGGGATGCTCTGCTGACCCCACTCAGACCATTGCTGGCCATTGGAAGGGTGCCCAAGGTATAGTTAAGTTCTTCTAGGTCAGGCTCTGAGTTTCCATTGCTCAAGCCTATAAGGTGCTAGCTATCTTTTTAGAATCCTGTCTACTTGGGACAAGAGCTCCCATCTACTCCCTCCCCATGCCCGAAAGCTCCTCTCAGCTTGTCTCACTTTTCCCTCATGGCTGGGACAAAATACCTGACACTCAAAATGAAGAAAGGAAAAGTTTATTTAGCCCACAGTTAAGCTGGGCATGATGGCTCATACCTGTAATCCCAGCACTTGGGAGGTTGAGGCAGGAGGATCAGCATGAGTTCGAAATCAGCCTGGGCTACAAAACTGAGCTCAAGGCCAGCCTGAACAGCAACTGTCTCAAAAAGACAAAAAAAAAAAAAAAAGAATTAAAATGTAAAATAATAATTTAGCTCACAGTTACTGAAGGTCTCAGCCCATAGTCAGCTGGCTTCAAGGCAGACCGGCACATGGCAGAGAGCAGCAGTTCATGGTGGCAGAACAGCAACAAGGGGCAACTGAGAGTGAGTCTGTCTGTCTGTCCCTCTTATATTACATTCAGGCTCTGTCCCAGGCTGGGTGTAACACACCCATAATCTCAGCAGTACTAAGACTCATAATTCCAGTGGATCGTGAGTTAATTTCAAACTGTAGAAGTCCCCACCCCACAGCGCCATGAGGCTTTGGGGGACAACTAGACACAAACCATAACCCAGTTTTTCCCCAGTTACCAGTACGTGCTGTTGTCTTCCTGCTTCCAAAGGTTTCTAACACCAAGCGATGTTCATTTTGGATCCTGATTTTGCTTTGCATGTTGAGCTCCTCGGGAAGCAGGATACTTAGATGACTTGAACCTGCTGTGTTCAGCTTAGAATTCTACACAACTATCTCTTAGAGGAGCTGCACAGGCTTGCTGGAAGGCTTAACTCAGAATCCTGAGGACCAGGCCTCAAGTTAGGCTAGTGAAAGCAGAATCTTTGAGTAGATCCGGGCTGGGGACACTTTAGTGGCCTAGGAGATGTCAGTGTTCTGCCTAGGTATTAGAGTCTCCAACTCTTGCTGGCCCAGGTTCCTTTTTGGTGCTGAAAACTAAACACAGGGCTTCATGTGTGCCAAGCAAGCACTCTCCCACTGAGCTATATCCCAGGCTTTAACATTTCTCACTGCAGTGGTGCTGGTGACACGGCTGCTGAGGTAGAATCCCTGTCATGCTCAGCAGCAGGCCTCACTGTCTGGAGGTGATGACTAAACTCAGAATCTTCCCATCTTCCACAGCTGCCCTGGAACTCCTTACCTCAAATAGACAGGTGCACAGGCACACACACACACACACACACACACACACACACACACGTGCACAAGCACAAGCCACCCGCAGCTGCATGGCCCACAAAGACCTCTGGCTCCTGTAGAGGTCACAGGCCTGAGACTTTAGTGATGGAGGTTCAGGGGTGAGCATCTGAGGGATCAGGGTGAGAGTGAGGAATCTCAGCTCTGGATTAGGAAGCAAAGACCATGTGGTGCTCATGTCACAGATTCAGAGACACAGAGTAAGACCACAGAGCAAAGCAGAAGCCCATCACCTCATTGAAGCAGGCTGGGCAAAGGGGTGGGGCATAGGGAGGGGCTGGGGGGGACCGGTTAGGGGGTGCACAGATTCACCCATGACTTCTAGTGGCAGGGAAACCCCCTTCACCTGCCCACCCCAGCCTTCCCTCCTTGTTTATTCACCCCCAGCCACCCCTCCCTCTCTACCCTATGCCTAGTTCTCCCAGAAGTGTCCAGAAGACAGGGGAAGCTATTTGTTCAGCTTCAGGGGAGAGAGACGGTGAGCACAGCTGCTGCCCCTCAGCTCCTGCTCTTCCTTCCCCAGGGACTCTGGCTGGCTGCCTCTCCCTCTGTCCCCAGGAGACACAGCGCCTGCCCTGCTGTTGCCCAGCTGAGTTACCTTGTCCTCCGGGCTGCCTGCCAAGCACTACGCTAGCCCTTAGCAGCCTGCATCACTGGCCTATGGAATCCCAGCTCCCCAGCTGGCCCTGCTGCAGCGAGACTCCCCAGTGCCCAACTCTGAGAGAAGATGGCTACGCAGGGACTGCTGAGAGAGGACGTTAAAGCCTGATTTTGCTGAAATCAGTGGACTGAGGCATGGAGCTTCATCTGGGCCCTGTGATTGGCCAGAGGTGGCATTAGGAGCAAGAACCTAGAGTGGGTCCCTGGAAACAGGGGCGCTGGATGACAGCAGGAAGCATTACTGGGCAGAAGGCAGGAAAATTAGGGGATGAGCCCCCTCTTGGAGCCTGCTCTCCACAGGGCAGGTCTGTGGTCAGTAAGTGTATTTATTGAAAGAGAGATCCAGTCCCTGGCTCTGCGGTGCACTAGGTCAAGAGGATCTCAATGTCGAGCTCCATCCGCCTTGCTCTGACCTCATAGTGGCCCTTGATTAGGCCGCGGGCCTGGCTGGCATGCCAGCGCCAGTGAGTCTGGATGATGCAGGCAGCTTGTCGGGCCTGGAGGAAACGTCTGCGGGCCTGCCACATCCGAACCTGGGCCTGCACCTTCACCACTGCCCACTCTTGGCAGGAGTAAAGCCTTAGTGCCAGGCGCCTTCTCTGTTCCAATGTCCTGGCCTGAATCGACCTCCACCAGCACTGGATGATCCAGGCCCTCAGCGCAGCATGCAGTAGCATCCGGCGCACCACGTTGCCACGCCACCATGACTGGATCTTCACGGCTGCCTTCTCTAAGTGCTTGACAGAAAGAAAAACACGAAGGGATTAGTGGCGTACACACCACTTCTGTCTTCACCTCTGGAGCTTGGGAGGAAAGGGGCTCTGGACCCTGGGCTTTGCTCTGTTGTTTCTAGGCCCTGTCCATTTTATTTCCACCCATCGCTTTTCCTTAGAGCCTCTCATGATCCAACAGGTGGGCCCCTCCTGGAAAGACCAAACTCACCGTTTCTGTGTCCATGGCCCTGGTCTCTAGAGTCTACTTATGTTTCATTTAGGCTGTGCGTCTTTGGCCACACCCTCAACTGTTAGCCACGCCCTCATCATCAGACCCCACCCACTTGCACTAAAGTCTCCCGCGGCTCTGGCTCAGTCGTCCACATCTGCCTTCCCATGCCGTATCTCCTGGACTGGCAGGTCATTTTATTTATGTAGGTGGCTACTGTTATCTCTTACCTTCAGTTTCTTTCTCAGATCCAATGGACCTCTTAGTCCTCCTCTTCCTGCACTGTTGAGTCACTTATTTCTGCTTCGCCTGGGGACAGTGTCCAGCACTGGAGGAACTGAACAGATAAGAGAAGCAAGGCTTGGAAAATAAAGAACCAGAAGTGGAGTAAAAAACTCTTGTTATCTGACATGTAAAACTATAGGTAGAAGATTCAGTTCTCATTGATGCTTGATCAGAATTGAGGTTTTCTGCCAGGTGTGGTGGTGCACGCCTGTAATCCCAGCACTTGGGAGGCTGAGGCAGGAGGATCGGTGCGAGTTCAAGACCAGCCTGGGCTCAAAAGTGAGCTCAAGGCCAGCCTGAGCTGCATAGCGAGACCCTGTCTCAAAAAGAC
>PVJA010058620.1:0-10022 GCA_004027025.1 Myocastor coypus
CCAAGTGCTGGGATTACAGGTGTGAGCCACCATGCCCCGCTAGTGGATTTTATTTTATTTTATTTTATTTTTTTTTTTTAATTTTTTTTTTTTATTTTATTTTACTTATTTATTTTTCTTGTTTCAGAACCTTTATTTGTTTGTTCACTCATTTTTATGGCCGGCTCAGCCCACCCCAAGGGCAGGGCTGGCGCAGCATGTGGTGCCGGGGATTGAACCGTGGTCCCTGAAGCCGCCCAAGCTTCACCAAGCAGGCGCTTTAGACCACTGAGCCATCCCACCAGGCCCCCGCTAGTGGATTTTAAAAAAAATTGTTATTATTATTTTTTTGTGGGATCAGGGTTTAAACTCACACCCTTGCACTTGCCAGGCAGGCAGTTGTGCCACACAGCTATCTCCCCAGCCCCTCTTAGGGGATTTTGAAGTCACTGTTATGTGTGAGATCACCTGCGCCAGCCACATCTTCTACCTCTAAAACAGGTCCATGGATATATTGAACACACATCATTCGCTGGCTGCCTGTTGCATATTTACTGATTTTTATTTTTTTTAGCATTCTATTTATTTATTTATTTATTTATTTATTTATTTAGTCTTTTTGAGACAGGGTCTCGCTATGCAGTTCAGGCTGCCCTTAAGTTAACTTTTGTAGCCCAGGCTGGTCTCGAACTCACAGCGATCCTCCTGTCTCAGCCTACCAAGTGCTGGGATTACAGGCCAGGCGTGAGCCACCACATTTTTAGCATTTTAGGGAAGCGTCTACAGGGTCTTTCTACTAGATCTGACTCGTAGTGAGCTACTAGATCTGACTTGTAGTGATCACCTGTTTACAGCCTCCCAAAAGCTGGGATTATGGGTGTGGCCACCATGCCCAATCTCAGTTGCTATCTCATTGTGCCCCAGGGGCGGGTCTGGCACAGCAGGGCCAGAAAGGCAGGCCTGGGGATCAAGCCCTCAGTCTACTGAACTGTTTGGCCAGCCCTATTTACTGAATGTTGTAGCTGGCATCTTTGATGAAAGTGTCACAAGAGATGTTTCAAGGTGTTTCTTCCTTTGCTTTGCAACAAAGATGAGAACTCTTATCTGCAGTTACCTGAAGCTACTGTAGGAACCACAGCTATGCAATGGCAACCTTGAGGGTTGCAATTTGGAACCTTTTTTTTTGTGGTACTGAGGATTGTACTCAGGACCCTGTGCTTGTCAGGCAAGCATTTATTCTACTGAGCTATTTCCCTGGCCCCAAAAGTTTTTTTTGTTTTTTTTTTCTTCATGGGGGTGGGGAGGGGTGCTGGCTCAGTCTGCCCTAGTAGTGGGACTGGGGATTAAACCACCATCCCTGGTAACTGACAGGAATTCTTTCGCAGGTGCTTTAACTACTGAGCTAACATGAAAGTCCCCCAATTTGGAACCTTCTGTTCCAAATGTCACTACCTCATTTGTGCCTGGGACTCTTAATGCACATGCTGCGTGGGATTTGAGGAATTCCAAGCACTTAGTTGTGATACTGACAATGGATTGGGTTTCATTTTGGGTGAAGCCCTGGCAGTCGGACCTAGCTCTGCTAATTCATGCCACTGCAAGCTTCCTTCCTTGTTCTCCCCCTGGTCTGTTAGGAGTGACTGTGTGCTCTGAAGCCATCTGTGCCTTTTTCCTCTTGTTGCTTCTTAGTGCCACCCAATGAAAATATAATGGGACCCCATGTATAGTTTAAAATTTCCTAGTAATCAGATTTAAAGAATAGGTCTCTCTCTCTCTTTTTTTTTTTTTTTTGGTGGTACTGGGAATTGAACGGACTCTGCCCTTGCTAAGCAAGCATGGCCAAGTTTGTTTTGATGAAACATTTTATTTAACCCTTAAGTTCAAAATGTTAGGATTACAGCATGCAATAAGCAACAATTACTAAGGCAATGTTTTATATCCCTGCTCCTAGGCTGAGCCTGAAATCTGGTGTTTTATACTTAGCACATTGCCATTTGCATGGGCCACATCGTGAGTGGCTAGGGGCTACAGGTCACAGACAGCACAGGTCTCTTGGCCACCCAGGGTGTTAAGGCCTCAGCTTGGTTTATTGGAATTCACAACTGCCCTTCTTTTTTTTTTTTAATATTTTATTTTATTTATTTATTTTTTCTTGTTTCAGAACCTTTGTTTGTTTATTCACTCATTTTTATGGCCGGCTCAGCCCGCCCCGAGGGCAGGGCTGGCGCAGCATGTGGTGCCGGGGATTGAACCGAGGTCCCTGAAGCCGCCCAAGGTTTCCCAAGCAGGCACTTTAGGCCACTGAGCCATCCCACTGGACCCCTCACAGCTGCCCTTCTTTAGCCTTTCAATTTATGCCTAGGATTTATGAGCAGAGACCAAAAAGGGACCATCCAGTTTGAGGGCTTTTCTAAGGCTTGATTTGCTGAAAGAATGCTCCCCTGGCCAGTAAGCAGCATCCATGGGTGTTGCCAGTGTGCTAGGCCACAGAAGCAGCACCTGCCCCTCCCTGGCACCTGCAGCCCCCTACAATCCCCAGCCTCTGGCCTCCCATTCTTCAGAGCCAGGGCTTCAGGTCAAGGGTTTCTCTGTGGGTAGGGAACAATAAGGAAAAATAATCAAGCAATAAATAAAGACTTTTTTTTTTTTTCCATTTAGTGGAATAGAAGATGAACTCAACTGAATTCAGTGAAGATGTAGAAGAAGGTAAAAGTTTTTAATTTAATGTTTTTGAGCAGGTCATATATATTCACATAGTTCAAAAATACAAAAAGATAAGGAAAGACTTCCTTCTACTCCTGGTTGCATCCCTCTCTATCCACACACATTTTAAGAAGCATCTTAGAGTTTTTCAGTTACTACTTCTATGGTATTGTGGATTGAACCCAGGACCTTTGCACTGAGCTGCTTCCCCAGCCCTTCTCTTATTTTTTATTTTGAGATGGGTATTGGGTGTTGTTAAGTTGCTAATAGTCACCAAGCTTGGGCTTGAACTGGTAATCTTCCTGCTTCAGCCTACCATGGTGCTTGGGTTAGTCATGTGACACTGTACCTGTCCCAGAGTTATGTTTTAGTAGCACCAGAAAGGTAATACTTTGTTATTTTTCTATCTGTCCTACAAGAGATTTTTTTTTTTTTTTTTTGTCTTTTTGAGACAGGGTCTCGCTATGCAGTTGAGGCTGGCCTTGAGCTCACTTTTGTAGCCCAGGCTGGTCTCGAACTCGCACCAATCCTCCTGCCTCAGCCTCCCAAGTGCTGGGATTACAGGGGTGAGCCACCACGCCCGGCTCCTACAAGAGATTTTTAAACCAAGTTTAAGTTGGAACTTGGCTTCATTGCATAGCACTAGTGTAGTCATTAAGGATCATGTGGCTGGAAAGAACAGAGTTGTGTGATTAGACTCATTCTTCTAGTACACAGAGGGTGGTGCACAGGCTCCTGCTGGTCTCAGCAGTGCAGGCTTGACCTTTCCCACTGAGCCCTATTTCTTCTTTGCTGCAGTTCTAAAAAATAACACTGTGAAGGTGGAGACGGAGAGTGAGGATGCCGCTCTGGACTGCTCACTGAGCTCCAGGACTGCAGAGAAGCACCCTCTGGACAGTGTCTTCACCGCCCTCCAAGCGACCAGCAAACGCCGGCAGCTGGGCAGTGACAGCCAGCTGGACTGTGTCCCCAGTGTGAAGAGGAGGAGGCTGATACCTGAGGTGAGGGCTGGGCCTCTCCCTGCTCTGCTGCATTGCTGCTGCCTCGCTCTCTGTGGGTGCAGGTTCTGCACACCTACCAACACCAGACTTAGGGAGGGCATCCTTGAAACTGTCCTCTCCCTGGCTCCAGTCTCCCAGTGAAAATTGCATTTCTGTCGGGATTCCATACTGGGGAGGGGAAGTCTGCTGGCTGAGCTTCTGGGAGCCGCTCCTCTGATGTGCTCTGCAGGGGGTGGAGAGGCTCTGCCCCTGGGGATGGCGAGGGGCTGGTGCTGCCCTCCTGCAGCAATTCACAGTTGGCGGTTCCGGAAAGCCAGTGATTGCAGGCCTCCGGCTGTGTGGGTTAGGGAGCTCATTCCCTGGAGAATGCTTCAGGGAATCTCTAAAGGGAAGGATTCACTCTTTTTGTACCCATTACCTATTTGTGAATGGGCTTTGTTTCTTGATTGCTTGCTAGTTATCTTGAACCTGGCTGATAAGGTAGATAGGAAACAGGAAGGGTGGGCCACCCCCTGGGGGTGGTGGCACATACCTGTATTCCCTGAGTTTAGGAGGCTGAGGCGGGAGAATCACCGTGAAGTGGAGACTAGATTGGCTGCAAAGTGAGTTTAAGGCCACCTTGAGTTACAGAGCAAAACCCTGTCTCAAAAAGAGAAAGAGGAAAAGAGACAGACAGGTTGGTGCGTGCACACACACACACACACACACACACACACACACTCACACACCCAAAAGCAAGCAAGGAGCATGCCACACAGCCCCTTTGTTTGGAAGACAAGGCTAAGGTTTGACCTCAGATCTTCCTTTATTCCTGACAGGTCCAGCAAGTACTTTTTAACTCAGTAAAATCATTTCCTCAAACTAGCTCTTGGGCATCTTCTCTGCTACCCCTCTGCCCCAACGCCCATTCTTTGTGAGACCCAGGTGAGGATTTTAAGTTCCGTGCATGTTCAAAAAAACCCTAGTTTTAGTGGGCTGTGGTGGCACATGAATGTAATCCTAGCATTCTTTGGAGGCTGAGGCAGGAAGATTACAAATTTAAGTCTCACATGGGCAACTTAATAAGACCCTTTCTCAAAAATTCAAAAAAGGAGCTGGGCGTGGTGGCGCATGCCTGTAATCCCAGCACTTGGGAGGCTGAGGCAGGAGGATCAGTGCAAGTTTGAGACCAGCCTGGCTACAAAAGTGAGCTCAAGGCCAGCCTGAACTGCATAGTGAGACCCTGTCTCAAAAAGACAAAAAAAAAAAAAAAAAAGGGCTAGGGATGTAACAGTGCAAATGCCCTTTGTTCAATCCTGTGTATCAGAAAAAAAGAAAAGCCCAAACTTACAGTGCTCTTGTCATTTAGCCAGAGCACCATAGAAAATTATGCTAGGATTCTTTTTTTTGGTCTTTTTTTGACAGGATTTCACTATGCAGTTCATTCAGGCTGAGTTGAGCTCACTTTTTGTAGCCCAGGTTAGTCTCCAACTTGCACCGGATCTTCCTGCCTCAGCTTCCCAAGTGCTGGGATTATAGGCGTGCACTGTCACACTTGGCTTGGATTTTTTAAAAACTTTTATGTATGTATGTATGTGTGTATGTGTGTATATATGTATGTTATGGCTGGCTCAGCCTGCCCAGGGGGTGGGGCTGTCACAGCATGTGGTGCTGGGGATTGAACTGTAGTCCCTGCAGTTGCCAAAACTTTTCTAAGCAGACACTTCTACTGAGCTGTCTCACCAGCCCCAAGAGACTAAGATTTTTTTTTTTCTTGTTTCAGAACTTTTGTTTGTTTGTTTGTTTGTTTTTATGGCTGGCTCAGCCTGCCCTCACGCAGGGCTGGAGCAGCATGTGGTGCCTGGGATTGAACCATGGTCCCTGCAGCCGCCCAAGCTTTCCTAAGCAGGCACTTTAGACCACTGAGCCAGCCTGCTGGGCCCCAAGAGACTAAGATTTTTAATCAGGATTTAACTACGCATGTTTATATTACATAGAGCCTGTATTCTACATTAGAACATTGAGGTAAAAATTTACTGTTTTATCTGTCCGCCCAACCATCCTTCCTGATTTGGGATTGAACGGAGTGCCTCAAATATGCTAGGTGGGTGCTCTACCACAAGGTTACACCCCAGGGCTTTTTCTTTTCTTGTCTGTTTTTGAGGCAGGGTCTCGATATGCAGTTCAGGCTGGCCTTGAGCTCACTTTTATAGCCCATGCTGGTCTTGAACTTGCATTGATCTCTTACCTCAGCCTCCCAAGTGCTAGAATTACAGGTGTGCACCACCATGCTGAGCTAGAAGTGTTTTTAAAAGTGTAGGAAAGGTTTATAAGAGGGCGGGCAAGATGGCTCAGAGATCTAAAGCACCTGCTTAGGAAAGCTTAGGCAACTGCAGGGACCAGGTTCGATCCCCAGCACCACATGCTGCGTCAGACCCACCCCCAGGGCAGGCTGAGATAGCTATAATACAAAAGAAAAGAAAAGAAAAGAAAAGAAAAGAGAAGTTTGTGAGAGTGTGGGAAAGTTTTATAAAGCCATAATATTGCTACTTTGCTGCTTTTCACTTATGGGGCGGTGTCTGGAACATAACCACCACAATAAATGAAGGATTTAGAGTAAAAGGAGTCAGTGATAGGCATGCAAGACTGGACTTTGCATTTTGAGGACTTTCTCTTTTTCTTTGGCTGTCTCAGGATGCCTTCAGGGTGTGTTGGATGAGGCTTGTGAATCTGGGAATCAAACCGTGGTCCTCTACACCTGACTGCATTTGCAGTCAGGCGCTTAAACAACCGAGCTAACCTGCAGGCCCCCTCTGCATTTTGATCTGTTTATCTCTTATATATTCAGCACAAGGTCTGCAGGGTCTTACTATATAGATCGGATTCATAGTGATCCTCCTGTTTTCAGCCTCTCAAGCACTGGGATTATGGGTATATGCGACCATGCCTAGTCTCAGTCCCAGTCCTCTCAGTGTGCCCCCGGGGGTGGGGCCAGCTCCAAAGGCTGAGGATTGAACCCTGGGCCCCTGCTTCTGCCTAAGTAGGTGCTTTACTGTGCTGACCTATCTGGCTGGCCCTGTTTGTCTCTTTTCATCACTTGTGTCTTTCAGCTCAGTGAAGTCAGATAGTGCCAATCCTCTAACTTCCCCCTTTTTGTGTGTGTGGTTTTGTTTTCTTGAGACAGGGTTTCACACATAGCTTATGCTGGCCTTCAACTCACTAGGCAGCCCATGTTGGTTTCAAACTCAAGGTGATCCTCCTGCTTCAGTCCCGCAAGTGTTAGGATGTATAGCCAAGCACTTCCATGCCTTCCCTCTTATGTGGGTCAGCTATTTTGTGCTGTTTGCCTTTCTCCAAGTCCATTTATTGATAGCAACAAAATAGCTTACTGAATTTCATTGAGTTTGCATTAAGTCTATAAATGAGTAGATAACTGGTTGTTGATTCTTTCTGATGTTCTATGTAGATAATTGTGGCACATACAAATAGTTTCATTTTTTTCTCTTCAGCATTTCTTTTATGTTCCTTTTCTTTCCTTTTTCTTTTTGGGTTGAACCCAGGGCCTTTACACCTTCATACTGAGCTGCAGCCTCAGTTTGTTTGTTTTGTTTTTTTGAGACAGGGTCTCGCTATGCAGTTCAGGCTGGCCTTGAGCTCACTTTTGTAGCCCAGGCTGGTCTTGAACTCACACCAATCCTCCTGCCTGAGCCTCCTAAGTGCTGGGATTACAGGCGTGTACCATCACGCCTGGCCTGTTTGTTTCTGATAGGGTCTCCCTATGTAGCCCAGGCTGGCCTTAAACTCACTGTGTAACCTAGGCTAGCCTTCAACTCATAGCGGTCTTCCTGCCTCAGCCTCCTGATTGCTAGGGTTGTAGGTTGCCACCACCATGGCTGAAAACTTTTAGTTTTGAGATGGGCTCTCATTAAATCCCCACATTGTCCAGGTGAGATTCAAACTTTTGGTTCTGTAGGGGTTATAGATGTGTGTTACCACACTTGGTTTTGGTCAGTTGGTCTGTGTCTGTCTGTCTGTCTATGTCTGGCTTGCTTGTTTGCTTTGTCTTTTTTAAGGAAAAATTATTTCTCTTTCTTTCTCTCTCTCTCTCTTTTTTTTTTTTTTTTTTTTCCTCTCTGTCTCTCTGTCTTTCTTTCTCCTAGAATTGCAGGCTTGCCAGGCAGGCCCTGTGCTTGTGAGCTACATCGCCGCCCTGAGATAGGGTCTTGATAGTTCAGGCAAGCCTTGAATTTGCTATGTAGTCTAGGGTGACCTTAAGTTTACAAAAATCCTCCTGCCTCATCCTGAGTTCTGGGATTATGGGTATATACCACCATACCCAGCTTTGTTCTGTTTTATGTGTATGTATGTTCTTCAGACATGGTCTCACTATGTAGTTCAGGTTGGCCTTGAGCTCACTGTGTAGCTAGTCTGGCTTCATGACTTTTCCTGCCTCAGCTTCCAAAGAAATACTGCGATTACAGGCATGTGTCACCAGGTCTAGCTGGAATTTTGTATTGAGATAACCAGAATAGTTTAGCCCACTCAGGAGCTCATCCAGAGGTGCCTTTTATTTCTGTGATAGTTTTTTTTTCCTCCATTTCTAGCACTTCTTTATTTTTTCTTAGAATTTCCATATCTTTGTATGTAGGCCATCAGTTCCTATACTGTGTGTTCATGCCCTCGCATATTGCTCATACTTGGTCTAAATTTGTTGATAATTCTAGCATCTCCTAGCTCAGTGTGGCCTGGTCTTGGTGTGTCTTATGGGCTATCTTGGTGGCTGAACATGAGGAGCTTGCTAAAAGGAGCTTCTAGAAGTGAGCCTTGAGGCAGGAGGTATGATGGGGCTCTCTGGCCCTGGCCAGTTTAGCTCCTGCACTCCTGGGTAGGTCAGGATGGCTGGTTTGTGTTGGAATCCAAATCTTCCGCCTGCAGGTCAGATAGGTTTTGATAAAGTCTTGGTTCTGGCTGAGTAGTTTCTCTGGAGGGCAAATCTCAAGAACTGAATGCTCTGGAGTATTTCACAATGGTCTGTTTCCCCCACCTGCCCCTGGCAGGAGGGAATTTTTGGCTGAACTCAACTGTGAGAACCTTCTGGAGTGCTTGGAGGTAAAACGCCTGCAACTAGGGGCTGTCTGATCACTGGAGCCCCTGGAGCTTCTACCTCTTAGCTAGTGTGCTCAGAGCCTCTAGCACCTCCTGTTCCCATGGCCCTGGCTCCTCTCAAGGTCTCTGCACTGGATGTCTGCTCTGGGAAGTTCCAGTTTGAGAGGCACCAGTTGCCAGTTATAGGATCTAAGGAAAGTGGTTGATTTTTTTTGTTTGGCTTTTTACTTGTTGGGATGGAGACTCTGCTCTTATATGCAGAACCAGAATCCTGAAACCATGTCATCCTTTTTATGACCAAATAACAGTCCACTGTATAGTCTCGCTTGTCTATCCATCGGCTGGTGGACTTTGGGTGGTTTGCTACTCTTTGGCTGTCATGAGTAATACTTGAGCAAGATATTTTTTTAAATGTTTTTCTTTTTTTGGGGGGGCGGGGACCGGGGTTCGAACTCACGACCTTGCACTTGCCCAGCAGGCACTTGTGCCTCGGAGCTATCTCCCCAGCCCCTTGAGCAAGATATTTTTAAGCACTTGTAATTCCCAGCTGGGCATGGTGGTACATGCCTGTCTTCCCAGCTCTTAGGCTGAGGCAAGAAAGAAGACTTGAGTTTGAGGCTAGCCTAGACTATGTAATGAGTTCAAGGCAGCTTGTCTTTAAAAAAAAAAAAAAGGAAAAAAGGAGAAAGAGAAATCTATAATGTCCAGACAATAAAGTTGAATTGGACATGGTGGTATGTGCCAGTAATCCAGTATTCGTGAGTTTGAGACAGGAGAATTGCAAGTTTCAGGCCAGCCTGTACAAATTACAAGATCAAATCTAAAAATAAAAAATGAAACAGGGCTCAGCTGGATGGCTCAGTGGTCTAAAGCACCTGCTTAGGAAAGTTTGGGCGGCTTCAGGGACCGCGGTTCAATCCCCGACACCACATGCTGTGCCAGCCCTGCCCTCAGGGCAGGCTGAGCTGGCCATGAAAATAAATAAATAAACAAACAAAAGTTCTTTTTTTTTTTTTGTCTTTTTTGAGACAGGGTCTCGCTATGCAGTTCAGGCTGGCCTTGAGCTCACTTTTGTAGCCCAGGCTGGTCTCGAACTCGCACCGATCCTCCTGCCTCAGCCTCCCGAGTGCTGGGATTACAGGCGTGCGCCACCACGCCCGGTGAGAAACAAAAGTTCTGAAACAAAAAAAAAATAAAATAAAATAAATTCTTAAAAAAAAAAAAAAAAGAGCCAGGTGTGGTGGCGCACACCGG
>PVJA010058621.1:0-10021 GCA_004027025.1 Myocastor coypus
TCTCAGTATGCAGTTCTGGCTGGCCTTGAACTCACTTTTGTAGCCCAGGCTGGTCTCGAACTCGCACCGATCCTCCTGCCTCAGCCTCCCGAGTGCTGGGATTACAGGCATGCGCCACCACGCCCGGCACAAGAAAGGATCTCTTAAGAAAACAGGATGCATGAAAAAATAAATCAACATCTGCAAGATGATGCAAAATGAACAACGTGACATTAATAGGAATCAATGAGAAAGAAGGAGTCAATACAAATGATATAAAAACAATATGGGCAGAAGTAATAGCAGAAAATTTGCCAAGTATGAGAAAACAATCGGACATTCAGTAACTGAAGCATATAGAACTCCAAATAACATCAACCTGACTAAAAACACACCAGACATATAATAGTCAAGATCTCAGAAATCCAGCAGAATAATAATATACTAAAAGCCTCTAGAGAAAAGAAACAGATCTCATTTAAAGGAAAACCCACCAGAATAATGACAATTTCTCTTCAAAACCATGAAGTCAAGAAGAGCATAGAGCAAAGTTCTTCAAGTCCTCCATGAAAACAAATTCCACCCCAGACTGCCATATCCCACAACAATGTCTTTGAAGTATGAGGAAGAAGTGAAGTTCTTCCACAACAAAGAACAACTAAAAAATTTCATGATGTCAAAGCCAACCTTACACAGACTACTAAAAAATATATTTAGAGAGGGACCAAAGTGACCCAAACTCTACAAATGAGATCAGAAAGAACCCACCGAATAAAGCAACCAATTAAACAGGAGAAAAAGGAGTAAACAGAAGTAAGTAAAAGACATGTTAATCATAAGTCAATACATTTCAAATTATAACCATCAATGTAAATGGACTCAATTCTCCAATTAAAAGAAATAGACTGGCACAGTGAATAAGGAAGCAAGATCCAACAATATGCTGCATACAAGAAACACATGTAACTTATAAGGAAACTGATAGGCTAAAAGTTAAAGGATGGAAAGCAATACTACATGCCCCAGAACCTTAAAAAAAAAGTAGAGGTAGCAATTCTGTTTGCAGACAGTCTAAATTTCAAACCAAGATTGATCAAATAAACCAAAGAAGGCCACTACATACTGGTTAGGGGAAAAATTCAAGATGAAGAGGCAACACTGATAAATATGTATGCACCCAACATGGGAGTACCAAGTTATATAAGACAAATCGTAATGGACATGAAAAATCTAATATCCAATATCACAACCTTAATAGGAGACCTTAATACCTCCTTATTCCAAAAAGATAGGTCAGACAAAAAGTTGGCAAAAAAGTAGCAGAACTGAACCAGATCTTGGAGCAACCAAACTTAGTGGACATACACATAGTGTTCTGCCCAACCACTTCTGAATACACATTTTTTCAGCTGCACATGGGATATTTTCCAAACTAGACCACATACAAATTCATAGGTCATGCTTAAGTATATGTAAGAAAACAAATTATTCCATTCATATTATCTGACCACAGTGCAATGAAATTGGAAGTAAATGACAAAAGAAATCACAAGAACCCCAGAAATACATAGATAGTAAACAATACTCTTCTCAGCAACCAGTAGGTTACAGATGAAATTAAAGAAGAAATTAAAGAATACTTACAATTTAATGAAAATTCAAACACAACCTATCAGAATTTATGAGATGCAATGAAAGTGGTTCTTAGAGGGAAATTTATAGCTCTGAACTCACACATTAAAACAGAACAGGAACAAATAAATACTCTAATACAGCACCTAAACTGACTAGAAAAGGAAGAGCAAATGAAACCCAAAGCCCAAAGATGGGAGGAAATTATAAAGATTAGAGCACAAATTAACTTAATTGAGACAAAGAGAACAATACAAAGAATTAGTGAATCAAAAAGCAGGTTCTTTGAAAGATTAAATAAAATTGACAAGCTCATAGCTAACCTCATCAAAAAGAAGGAAGAACTCAAATTCAAGCAACAAGGAATGAAAAGGATGAAGTTACTACAGACCCAGCAGAAATTCAGAGGGTCATTAATAGCTACTTTGAGAATCTTTGCTGTGACAGAATTGAAGACACAGATGAAAGGGACAGATTCTTAGAAAGGTAAAGCTACCAAAAATGAATAAAAAACATATAAGAATTCTCAATAACCCAATAATAGCCAATGAAATACAAAATGTAATAAAAGTTCTACCTACAAAGAAAAGTCCAGGTCCTGATGGATTCATCACTGAATTCTACAAGAAATTTACACAGGACATAATCCAAATACTCCTCAAACTCTTCAATGAAACTGAAAAGGAAATGATCCTACCAAAATCATTACTAGAAGCAAGTATTATACTGATACTAAAACCAGCGAGAGCTACAACTAAAAAAGGGAATTACAGGCCAATTTCTCTCATGAACATACATGCAAAAATCCTCAATAAAATCCTCGCCAACAGAATACAGCAAATCATCAAGAAGATTATACACCATGATCTGGTAGAATTCATCCTAGGGATGCAAGAATGGTTTAATATATGCAAATCTATAAATACAATACACTATATCAGTAGAGCCAAAGCCAAAAATCACATGATCATCTCAATTGGTGCAGAAAAGGCTTTTGAGAAAGTCCAATATTCATTCATGTTCAAAGTCCTACAGAAAATTGGAATAGAGCGCCTCTATCTCAATCTGATAAGAACCATCTATGACAATCCAATGGCAAACATAATTGTAAATGGGGAAAAGCTGAAATCTTTTATTCTCAGATCTCGTACATGACAAGGATGTCTTCTATTGCCACTCTTATTCAATATAGTTATGGAATCATTAGCAACAGCCATTAGACAAGAGAGAGAAATAAAAGGAATGACAATAGGTAAAGAAGAAGTTAAACTATCGTTATTTGCAGATGACATGATAATCTACTTGGAAGATTCAAAGAACTCCACCGAGAAGCTACAAGAATTAATACACAAATTCAGTAGCATATCAGGATGCAAAGTGAACACACAAAAGTCAATAGCATTCCTCTACACAGATAACAAACACAATGAGAGAGAAATTAGAGAAACAATACCATTTACAATAGCACCAAAAAAATGAAATACTTAAGAATTAATCTAACTAAAGAAGTAAAAGACCTTTTCAATGAAAACTACAGTACTCTTAAAAAAGAGATCCTAGAGGATTTTAGAAAATGGAAAGATGTTCCCTACTCCTGGGTAGGAAGAACCAAAATTGTGAAGATGGCCATACTCCCTAAATTGTTGAACAGATTTAATACAATCCCTATCAAAATATCATCAACATACCTCACAGACCTCGAGAGATCATGCCTAAAATTTATTTGGAACCAGAAAAGACCTAGAATTGCAAAGACATTCCTGGGCAACAAAGATAAGGCAGGAGGCATTACAATTCCTTATCTAAAGTTGTACTACGGAACTAACGTGATAAAATCAGCATGGTATTGGTAAAAAAAAAAAAAAAAAGTAGACCTGAGGATCAATGGAGTAGATTAGAAGATGCAAAAGCAAATACAAACACAGTCAACCACGTTATTTTCAACAAAGGGGCCAAACGTGTTTATTGGAAGAAAGATGGCCTTGTAAACAAATGGTGCCAGAAAAAACTGGCTCTCTACATGTCAAAAACTAAAACTGGACTCAGGTCTATCGCCATCCACTAAACTAAAGTCAAAATGGATTAAAGATCTAAATATTAAAAGAGAAACACTAAATCTCCTGGAAGAGAAAGTGGGAGAAAATCATGAAGACACTGACATAGGCAAAGTGTTTATGGACAAAAATCAAAATGCACGTTTAACACTTGAAAGAATCAACAACAGAACTCCTTTGGCTGAGAAGTTTTTGCATGTGAAAAGAAATTACCAACAGAGTGAGAAGACAACTCAGAAATTTTGAAAAATTGTTAACTAATAAGTATTCAGACAAAGGTCTTCTATCTAGAATTTATAAAGAACTAAAAAACATTATGGTTTCAAAATTTAAAGACCCAATCCAGAAATGGGCATCTGAGATGAACATATACTTTTCAGAGAAAGAAATTCAACAAGCCTGTAAATAAATGAAGAAATGCTCCACATCGCTAGCTATTCGTGAAATGCAAATTGAAACCACACTTAGATACCATCTCACACCAGAAAGAATGACTGTCATAAAGAAATCAACCAACAACAGATGTTGGAGCCAGTGTGGGAAAAAAGGAACCCTTCTCCACTGCTAGTGGGAATGTAGACTGGTGTGACCATTATGGAAAGCAATGTGGAGATTCCTTAGAAAACTAGAGCTGGAAATTTCATTCAATGCAGCTATCCCCCTACTGGGAATTTTCCCAGAAGAACTGAAAACATCATATCATAGTGACATCTTTGCACCTATGTTCATAGCAGCACAATTTGTGATAGCCAAATCTTGGAAGCAACCAAAATGCCCATCATCTGAAGAATGTTTTTAAAAAATGTGTTATTTTTATACAATGGAATATTACTCAGCTATAAAGAATGATAAACTGGAATAGTTCATATATAAGCGGATGTATCTTGAATATATACTTGTAAGTGAAACAAACCAGATCTACATGTGTGAATATCTATAGTCTGCCTAGTTGTTATGATTTATGTCCAGTTGTTCCCCCAAAGCCTCATGCAATCATGGAGTGGGGACGTATAGGTTGTGAGATTTCCTTCATGATCCACTGGGATTATGTGTTTTAGTACTGATGGGATTATGGTTCTGAATACTGCTGGGATTATGAGTGTGTCCTAAGGCAGATAGGCTGAGGCACAGAGCCTGAATGCAATATAAAGAGAGAAAGAGAGACAGATGCTCGCTATTGCTCTCTGCTCCCCTGGTTGTTCCATTGCATCTGTTGCCATTGTTACTGTTCCACTGCTACGAACTGCAGCTCTCTGCCATGTGCCTCTCTGCCTTGGAGCCAGCCGAGTATGGACTGAAACCTCCAGTAACTGTGAGCTAAATAAACTTTCCTTCCTTCATTTTGGGTATTTGTCCCAGCAAAGAGTAAAAAGTAACTAAGACACTAGTAGAAGGAAACATAGGTACAAATCATCTGGATTCAGTCAGTAGGTTCTTAGATAGGAAGGAATACAGTCAACAAAGGAGAAAAAAATACAATAGACTTCATAAAAATTACTTTATATTATAAATAATATCACCAGTGAAGTGCAGAGACAGCCTGTGGAGTGAGAGGAAATAATTGCAAATCATTTATCTCCTAAGGGACTTGAGTCTAGAGTATATAAACATCCCAGAAATGGCAAACAAATATATAAAATAATTTCAACATCATTGTTCATTCAAGAGATGCTAATTAAAAGAATAGTGAGATTCCATTTCACTCCAGAAAGAATGGCTATCATCAAGAAATCAACCAATAGCAAATACTGGAGCGGCTGTGGGGAAAAAGGAACCCATCTCCACTGCTGGTGGGAGTGCAGACTGGTACAACCACTGTGGAAATCAATGTGGAGACTCATTAAAAATTAAGATTAGAGGTCTCATTTGAACCAGCTATTCTCCTGAATATTTTCTTAGAAGAACTGAAAATATCATACCACAGCAATATATATGCACCCATGTTCACAACACTGTGAGGTCATAGCTAGAGGAATGGATAAAAAGGATTTTTCAATACAATGGAGTATTACTTTGTTATAAAAAAAGTATGAGATATTTTCAGCTAAATTGATAGTCCTTGGGGCTATACTTTCAAGTGAAATAAATTGGGCATACATATGTAAATACCATACTATTTTTCTGGTGTGAGAAACTGAAAGTGCAAATAAGAACCAAAATATGTAATAGATATTGTGAAATAGGAAGAAGTTGTTCAGAAGTAAAGTAAAGTGGGCAGGGAGGAAGGAACAGAAAAGAAAAAATGATAAAAGAAAGATAAAATGTAAAAAAGCTTTGTAAATATGGAGAGGAAGTAGGATTAAGGGGAGAGGAATGGGAGAAAAAAGAGAAACTAAGATATATCACGTAAAAGTACAAGTTCCCTATGATAAATGTGACCATTATGTATATCTAAACTGTACCCATAAATTTAATAAACATAAAAAACCAAAACATCTCTTACAAATCAACAAAGGAAACACAAATAATACAAATAAAACCTGGCAAAGAACATGAAAAGACATTTCTCCAAAGAAGATACACCAATGACAATGAACACATGAAAATATACGAAATATGACTAGTCATTAGGGAAATGAAAGTAGAAACCACCAAGAGCTACCACTTCATACCCACCGGGACAGCTATCTTAGCAAATTCAGACAAGTGTTGGAGCATGCGGAGACACGAAGTCCCCTCTTATACTACTGTTGGCAATAGTGTTACCATTTAAGGAAACAGTCTAGCTTTTCCTCAAAATGGCCCAGCACTTCATCCCCTAGGCCTATACCCAAGAGAGCTGAAAATATGCATCCACCGAAGAACTTGTGCATAAGTGTGTATAGCCAGCCAGAGTATTTATCAATGTTGAAAAATGGGAGCAATCTCAATAGACAAAATGTGGCACTTTCTTACAATAGAGTATTATTCACTTATTAAAAGGAATGAATTACAAATATATTCTAGAACATGGATGCACCTTGACAACAGCATGCTGTCATGCTATGTGAAAGAAGAGATGCAGAAGGCCACAAAATCAATGATTATTCTGTCTGTCTCTGTCTCCGTCTCTCTGTCACTGTCTATCTCTCTGTCTCTGTCTGTCTGTCTATGTCTGTGTATCTGTCTCTCTCTGATATTTGAGACAGGGTCCCAGTATGTAGCCCAGGCTAGCACTGAAGCAATCTTCCTGCTTCAGCCTCCCAAGTGCTGGGATTACGCATATGTACCAGTACATCTGACTTACGATTCAACATCTCTGACATATCCAGAATAAGCCAATCCGTAGAGACATAAAGTAGCTCAGCATTTGCTCAGGGATGGAGAAAGGTTTGAGGAGAAATGGGGAGTGACTGATTATGGGTGCAGAGTTTCTCCAGTAGAATAAACTAATTTAAAATGGATTGTGGTGATAACTACAAAATTTTCTGAATTTAGTTTAGTATAATATAAAGCCACTGAATTATATACTTTAAGTAGGTGAATTGTATAGCATGTGCATCTTTGTTTCAATAAAGTGATACCAAAAGAGAAGAACCTTCAATCCCAAGCACTACATCCCATGCCAGCCCTGCCACCACACCAGGCAGGCAGAGCTGGCCACCCAGACAGGGCAGGGCATGGTGACACATCCCTGTAATCCCAGTGCTGGGGAGGCTGAAAACAGGAGGATCACTATGAGTCCAAACTGCATAGTGAGGTCCTGTACCAAATATATTTCTTTTTATTTTATTTTATTACATTTGATAAGATATTATAGTCTGACAGTTTCAAAACATGTTAGTAGTACATTCACAATAATTGATACAAAGCATATTGTCCTTGTTGTAGTTATACAGAGCACAAGATGTAGACATGATAAATTTTCTAATGGTTATTGGTACAGTAGATTTCTTCTCTTTGATCTAAGAGAAGGTAGTTGTATACATAGTCAAATGTTCCATAATTGCAGTTACTGGCAAAACTGGCAATGTTGGAAGCTATTGGTTTAAGCCTTTCACACCTTGGCATACTAATCTAGCTTTACATTTTATGCCCCATGGTTAAACATTTCTGCTTGGTGGTTAACAGCAAGTTAAAGCAAGACATGTATAACAAAACATGTAGTTTTGTATCTCCCAAGGTCAGTCAAATCCCCTCAGGGTTGACTTTGGAACCACGTACAGTGCTTTGTAGAACTGTTGTGAGTGTCAGCCATCTGGATGAGTCATGGCCATTGCTTGACCAGTTTGCCCTCTGTGAAAGCCCGAGAGAATGTTTTCTCTCTAGGTTAACTCTTTTTTTTTTTTTTTTTTTTGTGGGACCAGGGTTCGAACTCACGACCTGCAGGCACTTGTGCCTCGGAGCTATCTCTCCAGCCCCTATCTAGGTAACTCTCTTTAGGTGCACCGTATATCTTCAATCCCTTTCCTCTGTAGTCCCATAATCTCCTTGAACAGAAAATTTGGAAAACCACTGAGTTATAGGATGTTACAGCACAGGTTTTGTTCTGTCCTGAGTTCTTACTGACCTTGAAGGGCTAGGGCCAAAATATTCGCTATCCTTGAAGCCCTTCTTTTTTTTTCTAATTTTTGGTCTGTAAACTTACATTGTTAGCCCTCCAGAAGAAAAGCTTAGTGATACTATTACTCTAAAACATAGGTGGTCAAGCTTAATATCGCTGTCTTTCTGAATATCAAACATCTTAGACTTGGAATTGACATTTTCCATAGATCATTGATATTCTAATAAATCTCTATGGAATGTGATAAAAGCAGTTACACATTTATACATAGATATTAAGAAATATAAGCATGTATCAAGTTTTAACCTGTCCATCCTTTGTCTCTTACTCTCGTTGTTCGTTGACTCTTACTCTCATTTAATACCTTTTTTGTTTTCTTGTAAACCAACTATTTACTTGAGAGAGAGTATAACAGTAACTGAAATTACACTAGAAGCAGCACACATCTAAAAGGCCAGAATGACAGGTATTCCAAGTATAGTTTTAGTGTTACATATTTCTATCATCAGTGTAAAAAACCTTTTGAGGTTTCTTAGGACCATTGTCTAATTCATCCTGTGCATATAAGTACATAGTTTTGTTCCTGCTATGTTTCCTCTCTTTTCTGCTTACTGTCACTTTTCTATTTAACCCTTAATTCTTTGATTTCCATTCAGCTGTGTTATATGGTAGTTGTAGTGTTGCTTCATAAGTGTTTGATTTCCCTTCAGTCATATTATGCCTTTCCACTTTAATTTATTCTTTATATTTCTTATACTAGGGAGACTATATGATATTTACAAATGTAGGTCTGGCTTATTTCACTTATGAATATATGTTAAATATATATCCATTTATATATGAAGTCTTCTAGTTTATCATTCTTTATAGCTGAGTAATATTCCATTGTATAAAAATACCACATCTTTTCAACCATTCTCCATACTACAATACTATGAGAAAAGAGATCCTAGAGGATTTCAGAAAATGGAAAGATATTCCCTGCTCCTGGATAGGAAGTACCAACATTGTGAAGGTAGCCATACTCCCTAAATTGCTATACTGATTTAATGCAATTCCTATCAAAATACCATCAACCTTCCTCATGACCTGGAGAAGTCATTCCTAAAATTTATTTGGAACCAAAAAAGACCCAGAATTGCAAAGACAATCCTGGGCAACAAAGGTAAGGCAGGAGGCATTACAACTCCTGCCCTAAAATTATACTATAAAGCTACAGTGATAAAATCAGCATGGTATTGGCAAAAAAAATAGACCTGAAGATCAATGGAATAGATTAGAATATGCAGAACCAAATACAAACACACTCAGCCACCTTACTTTTTTTAAAATTTTTTTTCTTGTTTCAGAACTTTGCTTGTTTGTTTATTTATTTATTTATTTATTTTTATAGCCAGCTCAGCCTACCCTGAGGGCAGGGCTGGCGCAGCATGTGGCGTTGGGGATCAAACCTCGGTCCCTGAATCCGCCTTAGCTTTCCTAAGCAGGCGCTTTAGACCACTGAGCCATCCTGCTGGGCCCAGCCACCTTATTTTTGACAAAGGGGCCAAACATGTTTATTGGAAGAAAGATAGCCTCTTTAACAAATGGTGCTGGAAAAACTGGCTCTCTACATGCTGAAACCAAATATATTTCTAAAAAAAAGAGACGGAGAGGCCGGGCGTGGTTGCTCACACCTGTAATCCCAGCACTCGGGAGGCTGAGGCAGGAGGATTGGTGCGAGTTCGAGACCAGCCTGGGCTACAAAAGTGAGCTCAAGGCCAGCCTCAACTGCATAGCAAGACCCTGTCTCAAAAAGACAAAAAAAAAAAAAAAAAAAAAAAAAAAAAAAAAAAAAAAAAAAAAAAAAAAAAAAAAAAATAAAAAAAATAAA
>PVJA010058622.1:0-10030 GCA_004027025.1 Myocastor coypus
CAACTTATAAGCAGAATGGATGGAGTTCAGCATTCTGCAAACAATTACCTAAAGCTCTGTGTGGTCCAGAGACAATTTGCTTTCTGATTTCTGCTCTAGAAAGCAGAAGTGATTGGCTTTCCCTGGGGCAAGTGGTTAGTCTTGGGCCAATCAGCAATAGGACAAGATAGTGACCAAAACTCATGCCTATAGGCAAGAGGTATTTGTTGAAAAATCAGGCTATGTAGTGGTCTGATGCTCTAAATGTTATCTTCTCTAAACACTATTGAATGCCAGTGGATAGCAATGATGACCATTTATGGCTGTTTTTCCTACACAAGGTCCTCTACAGTATAAAAATTAAAATTCAGGCTGCAGTAGTAGCTCAATTCATGAAGTCATTTCTCTTTGTAGTTCTTTTTTTTTAGGGAAGAGTCTACAGGGTGTTCAGGTTTTATTACTAGCTCAGACTTATAGCATTCTGCCTGTTTACAGCCTCCCAAGGGCTGGGATTACAGGCATGTGCAACCATGCCCAGTCTCAATTGCCATCTCAGTATGTCCCAGGGGCTGGGCTGGCATGGCAGGCCTAGAGATCAAACTACCTGGCCCCTGAACCTGCTTGCAGGTGCTTTAATCAGCTGAGCTGTTTGGCTTGCCACTCTCTACAGTTCTAATCAGAAACCCAGTTGGACAAGAACTGAATCAAATTCAGTTAGGTTCAATGTTCATTAGGTTCAATGTTGACCTTATGGGGAAATTTGACTCAGTTCTAGTCCAGTTCAGTTTGCAACCAGAATTGTCGAGGAAATTGAGTTCACGAACTTAGGTACCACTGTTTTTACTGTTCCCAGATTATTACTGTCATACTCCAAACTAAACTATCTGGAGAGGCCACTGTCCAAGGAAATGAACGACAAAGGAAGATAGTTTTATAGCTCTTTGTATCATTCCCAAGGGAATCTTATCTACACATATTAGAGGTCCTATCATTGCAGTGTGAGGCACACAACCTCTCCTCATTCTAAATGTCCCTTTTGAGACATCTAATTTGCTATGACAGACAACCCAGGACAGCACCAGAGTCCTGTGTCTTGGGAGCTTACTCATTAAACTTGATTTTAGAGTAAATTAAAGGGAAAATAAATAACAAAAGCAGAGTAGCATTTTATGTAGAATTACTGAAGAAAAACTCTCAATGAAAAATCACATTTAAAATTTATAGATTTAAAAATTATACAGAATTTGTGGTGGAAGCTGATTGATCCTGGGTAAGGCGTGGACTTTGTACAAGTCTGCACTGACCAGTGCTGGCCTTGGTGACCTCTCTACAGGCATGTTCCTCAGTGTTCTTGGTTTCTGTACCAAATTTGGAAGTCTTTATTGAAAATCCAAGCCCCCTAGATGTGCTTTGTCTTCTCAAAGGGTTTCAGATCATTTTGCTTTCAGACAAGGGGGCCATAGAGCGGTCTTTTAATAGGCTTTGCTGGAGGACTTCCTGGCATTTTTATTTAATCACAGTTTTATGAACTCTTCATATGCCAACCAACAAATTGTGCAGCGTGAGAATCATGCTCTGGAGAAAGACACTGGTTTTTCTCCCTACAGTCGATTTAAAATGCTTTACCATCTGGGAGTTTTAGTAACTTGTGAAAAGCAAATGGATGCCCCATTTTTCTGGATTTTGCAACCCAAACTCCAGGGTTGCTGGGCATGAAATGCATGGTTATAATATAAACTTGCTTCCTGTTTGTTTATGAAGCTAACCGTTGAAATAGATTCTAAGTACCAATCTCTCATTTAATTTGATATGTTGTCATCGTGCTTACTTGCTTCATAAAAGACAAGATTTTATTGAAAAGTTTCACATGCTAAATTAGATTTTTTGGCTACATGAACTCTCTTAACAGGTCACGGTTCTTCATCCCCCCCTCACTGGTGGTATTCCTGTGTCCATAAGACATGGAGCCCAACTGCCTGAGTTGGCTTACCCAGCAGCTCATCTATGCATGCTGGGAACGTATCCCACCTGGATGGTTGAAGCACAAAAGCTTGTATTTTGGAGCGCATGCAAAGGTATCTCAAGGAGCCCAGAGGTTTAGAGTATGCTTAGTTCCTCCAAAAATGTACATGCAGGGCTGGTCATCTCCATAACTCTCCTTTAAATGTACATGGTTACTTGACCCCAAAGCACCCTTGCATGTATTTTCTTCTTTCTCTCTTCTTTGAAACCAGGACCTCCTGTTTTGCCACGTATACTGGGCAAGTATGCTTTCTTGTGTTATATTAATTCCCAAGTCAGGCAACCCAGTATTGAAGGACAAAAGTCTTCAGCTCCCTGTTTCAAATTCTTGAGTCTCTTAGTTACTTTCTTCGTCACTGGGACACACTATCTGACACCCTTAGCATAAAGCAGGAGAGATTTATTTTGGCTGCCAGTTTCAGAGCTTTCAGCCCATGACTGGCTGGCTGAAAGACAGAAACAGGATCGAAGGAGGGCACAGTAGGAGAAGAGCTCCACTTGTCATGGCAGCTAGGAAGTAGCGACAGAGGGGAAGAGCCGGGGAAGGAGCTATACCCTTCCAGGTCACACCCCCCAGTGACCTGCCTCTTCTGATCAGGCCTCGCCTCTCCAAAATATTTAGCCACTGTGCGCTCTAGTCGTAAATCTACTGATGCATGCAGTCTCCCTATGACCTAGCCATCTTTCCAACACATGAAACTTTGGGGAGATATTTCGTATTCCAATCATAATAGTCACTTATGGTCCATGCATCTGTGGCCAAGAAGCCACAGTTACACAGCTAGCAGTCTGCTTGGCCCAGGCTCTGAGAACATATACTCAGGGATTGGAACTGGCAGTGAGGCAATTGTCCCCATCATTCACTAGGTGGGGAAACATTTGCATAGCAACTGGAGTACAGACTGGAGTGAAAGTCTGCTTCTTGGCTCCTTTCTGTTAGTTTCGTTTTTTGTTTTTGTTTTTCACCTGGTCCTTCAGCCACTCCTCAAACCCCCTTGTTGCTCTTCAGTTCATCAATGTCCTTTATTTGTCAGTTGATGCTTTAGAAAAGTAACACGATGCATCTGTTACCATGGCTGAAAGAACACAAATCCCTCTCTAGACCTTGGATACGTCACAGAACCACTCTTGCCTCTGGTTCCATCTTCTGAAAATGAATGTATCTGGATAAGATACTGGAAGAAACCTTAAAAATTCTGTTGTCCAAGGATGCTAACTGGCTGGCCCTGCATGCTGCTATTCTGCAGGTATGGTGCTTATGGTAGACACTGCTAATCAATCCCGGCACTCTTTCTGTTGATTTGGAACTGCACTTAGGACTCTTCACAGGCAGCCACTACCAATCTATTGGATGTGGTCCTGGGAATGTAGGCAGTTAACTGTCTCTGAACAAGAAACTGAGACGACATATTTGCCAATCTTTTTTCCTCTTACCCTTCTTATGGGAAAGGGATATAGGAAGCCATCATTCCTAATGTCTTGAAATTAGAAAGGAAAACAAATGTTCTCCATTGCCTTTTAAAAATTATTATTCCCCTAAAACTCTTCCTGAAAATAACAACTATTTTAAAAACCTGCTTCATTCTTGACTGGTGTCCAATCCAGCCAAACTTTTCCTTTGGCTGAAAAAATGACAGTTCTTTTAAAGTGAAGGTATATAATGTTTGAGCTGTCCCCACATGAACTAGCTCACTTTGCTACTGTGGGGTAGCAAGCTAGAGGAGAGTTAGTTTACTGTGTGAAAATATGTTTTCTGCAAGACGTGGTAGTGTACACTTGTAATCCCAGCATTCCAGGAGACCGATGCAGTAGGATCCCAAATTCAAGCTCAGTTTGGGCATATTAGTGACTTGGAGATTCTATGTGAAAACAAAAAATATAAACAGAACTGTGGGTGTAGCTCTGTGAAAAGGCCTTGGTTTTGATCTCTAGTACTGAAGAAGAGAGGAAAGGAAGGAAGGACAGATGGTGGGAAGAGAGGGAAGGAAGGAGAGAGGGGGAGAGAGAAACAGAGAGAGAGAATGAATGAATGAATGAATGAATACTATGAAAGTGTCTTTTCTGCAGTTACATTTAGACTTAAAAAAAAATCCTTACATTTTCAGCTCAAATTATCATCAACATGCTTAATTGCTACTACTCTCAAATCTGATACTGAGTGAAGTTGTATCTTCAATTCACATTACCCATCTATATTTACAAATGACACAGCTTTGTAACATCTGCTCTGCCTGTGGGACACCCATCCTTGCAGATGATGCAGCTGTAATGGCTGGCGGCAGAATTATTTCCTCAATGACAATGCTAAGCAGTGCTAGAGACTGTCTCCCCCCTTTGTGCCTTCTCTGCTAGGCACAGGTTTTAAAGTCTCTTTCTGTAGTTCATTTCCACAGGAGGGATGGGATTAGATTTTGAGCACTATTTCTACTATTTCAACTGAAAGGCTGCTTCCTGGCGTGTTGCAGAGAGTATGGCCACCATACCAGACAACTCTGCAGGTAGGGTAGCTGTGGTCTGGAGGAAAGAAGACTCCTGCATATAGAAGAAGGAAAATTTGCAAAGGCCAGCGTGGGATAGAGCCTATATCTCTCACGCATAAGAGCCCAGAGCTGGCTTTCCTTGGTGTAGGCAGAGAAGGTGGCTATTGCACCTTATTTCTCCTTAGAAAGGAGTAGTGCCCTAGGCAGATGAAGATGTTGTTCATATGGTCTTAGTATCAATGTTTGTTTTTACATCCACTTTAAAATGTTATAAGTTAATAAAAGTGAGGGTTTCCATACTTGCGTCTCTGGAACCTGTGGCCTATGTGCAGGAACTAAAGGATAGAAGAACATGTTGGACTGCGCCATAAGGGTGCACTGGCAAAGTGCTGTCCTCAGGTGAGTCAGAAGAGGACGAAAGAATGAGAGGCGAGAACCCAGAAGTCGTAGCTAAAGCTTTTCTCTTGGGCAAGATTCCTTCTTATACTGAGTCATAAAAGTACTTTGAAAATGATTTCTTGGGGCTTGGTGGTGGAGTGCATGCTTAGTGTGTATAAGGATATATATATATATATATATATATATATATATATATATATATATATATTCTGTCTTGGTTTAAATCATGCTATAATTATTAGACCCTCACAAATGATTCAGTTTTATCCTGTTATGCTATCCTGAGGGTCACCGAGACAAAATGATTTAAAAGGACCCTTGGGGGACCCATGGCCATAGTCCAGATTGCCTGGCTTTTGTGTGAAGTGTACACTGTCACCTCCCTCTATTATCATGCACTATAGATTAACTTTATCTATTAATTCACTGAGGGAGATAAAATCACTACAAGGTTGACTACTTATTGGAGACAACTTTGCGTTAATTTGTTCTGTTAATTGCTTTTCAAGCAGAATTGGCTTTGGTTTTGTCCTGTGTGTAGTGGCTGTGAGCCCAGGATCTGTGACATTCTCTGACTTTCAAATTCACAGAATCAAGTTATTCTTTTAATTTCTACTTACTTCGATATTACAAAGTCAGATTCATTGTTCAGCACTATTAAAAAGTTCTAAAATTGCAATTAAAGCTATGCAATAATCTTTACCTTTATTATTACATTTAATTTTCTCCCAGTATTTCTTTTGATATTGTTTTAAATTACATATTTTCATGTCTGTGCACTTTTTCTTGGGAAATCCATTCTTCACTACACAGGTGTCATAAAAATCAGAGCTGTGACATAGGTTGACATGAAAAATACCCAGTTAAACTCTCAAACTCTAAGTAGTTTCATTACTATGGAAATAATTCAGGGAACAAGTTCATCCTACTTAAATAAATTTAGGCTCAAATCATTTAGTATTTAAATCCATTTGTTTGAAACAGTAGTACTTGAGTTCATGAACACTTACATGAAATGGTTTGGTTTCCAAACAGAAACATTTCTGCATTGGGTGATGAACATGACTGTGGCCATCTACCTTTCTTTCCCACATGAACAGGAACATAATTATCTTTTCCAGGAGCGTGGGAGGAATTAAGCTTGTGAACCAGATTTTAAAGATGGCTTGAGGGCAGAAATATTAATTTCCATGTGCTACAGTGACAGACAATTGTCATTAACTATTTTTACTTTTATAAGGATCCATGCTTTCAGTCTCAAGTATCTATAATTAACATCCCAACCCATGTGTCATGGGAACATTCAGTTTGTCTTGGTATTTTGTAAGTCAACAAGGCATTCCACTGTTGCACTGGTAAATGGTCCTAACAATTATTTACGGTGAAAATAATCGTTAACAATTCTCCAGGGTGAAAGATAGAATTGTAGGTTATTTATCTTGAAGGTAATAGTCTGTTTGGGACATCAAGAAGCTGTGTATTTTTAAAGATACTGGAATAAAAAGTATGGAAAATCCCAAGCTGCCTTACAATCCTGACCTCAAGAGGGCTGTTCCTTCTTTAGGACTCCTCAGAGAAGGAGAGAGAATGTTAATCCCTTCAAAGGTCTCCATGTGTGCTGTTTGTCCTGGGTCAGCCAGCCCAGCCGTCCCAACCCTTCAGCCAGAAGGTGTGAGGCTGCTGGTCCGATGTCTGCTTCTCCTTCCCTTTCCCCTGAACTTCCTCTACCTTGGTACCTTTCTCAGTGGTCTTTGTTTATGAAAGGAAATGTCAGACCATCACTTTTAAAGGGACTTTATCCAGGGATGATTGACTTGCAAAACATTGCAAATATTTAGCATGCGCTGCTGGATGTGCTTGGAGAAGAACGCGCATCTGTGAGCTGTCACACCATCATCACATCGGTGCCTCAGACTCATCTCCAGAAGTTTCTTTCTATTCCTCCTTTTTCCTTTTTGTGGTAAGAACAGTTAATATAAGTCCAACCCTCTTAGTGAATTTTTAAGTGTAAATATGGCATTTTTAATCATAGGGCTATTGTTGTATGGTGAGTCTCCGCATCCTATTTTGTGTAAGAGAAACCTTGATCTCTGGACCAAAGGCCCATTTCTCTGCCCTTTTGCTGCCCTTTAGACTCGTCATTCTCCTTCTGCTTTTCTGTGTTTGGCTACTCCAGATTCCATGAGCAGGTGAGACTCTACAGTGCTTATCTTCCTGGAGTGCCAGTTTCACTTAATACAGTATTCAGAAACAGGAAATCATTGATTTTTCAGACTTGGAGAGGCCATGGACCAGTAGAAATGGGGGAAAAAAATGGAAACCCAGTTTCAACTTGCAAACTTTTATCAAGTCAGGGCATACACAAGACAATAGCTGGATGCAGTGCTGTCAGGGAGGGATACAAAGGTCCTTTTGAGACTAAATATGGAAGATTATTCATTGTATCCAAAAAGCAATTGGTGAACACATGTGTGCCACCTCTCCACTATTATAGGGGTTTTTGTTTTGTTTTGTTTTGTTTTGTCTTGTCTTGTCTTGGTTGGGTGAAAAGTCTACATTAGGGATTAGAATTCAGACTAGCATCCTGAAAGCCTTGCGCTAAGCTTTTTATATTTTTAAAAACAATATATTTTAAAGATAGAGGTTTTCAGGTTGCCTAAAGCATGTTAAACACTGAAGTTGAGGCCCTCATGTTGTTGGCAAGGTAGGATACAGCTGTGCTTAAGAATGTGAACCCTAAAACCAGACTCTGCAGGTTAAAAATCATAGGCTGCCTCAACACGTGCAAGCCTTATGACTTTGGACAAGATTTTTAACGTTTCTATGCCTGTATCTACAACTGTAAAATGAAGATATGAATTGACATGTTCCTGCTAGCTTTGTTGGGCTACTTACACATGTTATCATTTGTAAACAGAGGAATGATAGACTGTAAGAAATATTCAGCATTTGGCATGTGGTAGGTGCTCAGCAGGTTAACTGATGAATACAGAAGGAAGTTTGTAGGTGTGGTAGAGCGTTTTGATGGGATTCTTATCTTTCTGGTACATGGCAGTTAGACAGTCATACATGGCATCTTTCCCCAGAGTCCACCAAATGCTGTACAGTCTGTGCTAGAAGAACAGTATCCATGCTGGTTAAGCAAATTAGGAAAAGTAGAAGTATCTGGGCTCCCATACTTCTAGCCTGACACTTTGAAAGTCAGTTGTTAGTCACAGATTCACTGGAAGAGACTGAAGGAATAAAGTCCATTGTCAATGTGGACTGCATTGTCTACTCAGTGATTTGAGATATTACTAAGTAAGGTCAAAATTAGAGGTGGAGCTAGGCCTTTGGGTGAAGAAATGAATCTAATTTTAAGTATACCTTACTTATTTATACTGAGAGAAAATACTGTCTGTTAGTAAAATGTCTGAATTGTAGAATTTAAAAATAAATCTGTTTTGATATGACCACATATATGTTCATTCCCAAAAAATAAACTGAAAATGTTCATGAATCTGTTGGCTACTTTTTGAATTCAGATGCATCCGAAGGCTCACGCCTGTAATCCCAGCACTTGGGAGGCTGAGGCAGGAGGATCGCTGTGAGTTTGAGACCAGCCTGGGCTACAAAAATGAGCTCAAAGCTAGCGTGAACTGCACAGTGAGACCCTGTCTCAAAAAGCCAAAAAAAAAAAAAAAAAAAAAAAAAAAAAAAAAGTCTTGAAAATAATGTACTCAAAATTTTTTGTAGTGAGATCCTGTACCAAATACATATTTTTATCTTCTTTTGTCTTCTTTTTATTTTAGAGGCAATTGGTTTTTAATCATTATCAGTCTTAATTAAGTTGAGCTATGATTTCTTTTTATAAGAATCCAAATTATCATGGCCTGAAATAGTGTTATTCATATTAATGGCTGTAGACTTCTGTAGTAAAACTTAACGTCTAATCAGTCATTGATGAGTATGGAATTAAGAATTAATATTAGCAATATAGTTTGTTTCTTTGGCCCCAAAATAGAAACTTTCAGGCTTTTAGTGCCTAATTATAAGAACAATATCAAAATCCATGCAACACAATACAGCCTTTTTCTTGTGTGTCTCTAGCCAGAAGGGAAAACAATTGAATACTGATAGCATTATCTTACCTAGATTACACTAGTGCTCCAAGAAGCACAGAGCTCTTGTGTGTCTCTAGCCAGAAGGGAAAACAATCGAATACTGATAGCATTATCTTACCTAGATTACACTAGTGCTCCAAGAAGCACAGAGCCAATAAGCATAATATGCTGGTCCTTTACATTTGTTACAGCACTTACAGTTCCTATATTGTTTGTCGTTATGCTGTGTCAGTGCATTAATCGCTCCTGAGTAAGCCTGATAGACCATACTATAAAATAAGCAGATAGTAGAATTTGTTCGTGATAGAATAGCAAAAGAACATGTCTTCTGATCCCATAATGTGTTCATTCTACCCATCAATTCTATTTTCTTCCTCTTTCCTTAATGTCTGATATCGCTCAAGGGCAGTAACTTTGACTCTGAAATGATCTGAGTTAGGATTCTCTTGAGATGCTCTTCAGAACAGTGTTTCCTTGGGATGTGAACTAGAATCACACAGAAGATGGAAAACAGAACAAAGAGTTCCACAGTCAGCCCCTGTGGGGATTTTCTGGGTCAAATAGAGCTTTTGTTTACCACATGACTTTCCTGAGCCTTTAGTGTGCTTATGTGCACCGTGAGTCTCTCCAAAGAGATTTCTTAAGTGGTTTTGAATGGTGAACCCTCCCCCTCAAATCTCTGTATTGGAACAGCTGTTTGGATGTGGTTGTCTTTGCTTATTGTCAGTTTCAGAGAACATCAGGTGTCTGGATGTCTGTGATAGAAAAGGGCTGCTTTCTTTTCAACATAACAAGATGCTCTGCAATATGAAATGAATGAGAAGTTCTTGCTTACGCTCTAACAATGTAAATGGTGCAAAACGGGTTACACATGACAACCTTCAGGAATACATTAAAAAAGTCCCACATTTGCTCTAGGGTCATACTAGCTGGCCCTTCGCAGTGAGTACGTTTACATTCTCCTTCTATATATATGTGTGTTTGGCACATGCCCATGCATGTGCTTGTGTTGGTTATTGTGGTCTTTATACAAGTTTTATTATTTCA
>PVJA010058623.1:0-10013 GCA_004027025.1 Myocastor coypus
TTTTTTTTTTTTTATGTATTTAGGGTCTGTAGAGTCTCACTACACAGATTGGACTCATAGTGATTCTCCTATTTTCAGCCTCCCAAGCACTGGGGTTACAGGGGCGTGCCACCATGCCCAGTCTCAATGGCGACCCCTGTCCCTGCACCTGCCTAAGCAGGCTCTTTAGTCTGCTGAGCTACCAAGTCAGCCCTCCCTTCTCTTCTGTCATCATTGCTGTGAGCCAAGATTTCTCCCAAGTCCCTTATCAAGGATTCAAAGAAGTACAAAGTTCCCTGTGGCCTGTCTCCCATGGTCTGTCTCCCAGGGCCCTCAAATCTAAACCCCTCCTGCCGGGCGTAGTGGTGCACTCTTATAATCCCAGCACTTGGGAGGCTGAGGCAGGTGGACTGGTGTGAGTTTGAGACCATCCTGGGCTACAAAAGTGAGCTCAAGGCTACCCTGAACTGCACAGCGAGGCCCTGTCTCAAAACAAGAAAAAAAAAAAAAAAATCTAAACCCCTCCAGTCTCCCAGGATGGGGCCTAGAACATTAGGCTGCAAAGAGAGGCCAGGTGCCAGCCATGAATCCCTGGATCCCCACTCTGCCCAGCTGCTTGAGGAGTTAGAATCACAACACCCTGCCACAAAGGAGCCCAATCCCCCAACCCCAAGATTAATTTTAATTATGGAAGTATTTCAAGCTTTGAACCCAGAGGCCTGAATTCTAATCCTGCTTCTGTGCTTAGGGAACCTGGTACTGGATCTCACTACACAGTTTGGATTCATAGTGACCTTCCTGATTCAGCCTCCCTAGCACTGGGATTATAGGCATGCCTCACCACACCCAGTTTCAGTGTCTGACATAGCACAGGGCTGGTGAGGCATGGGTACTGGGGATCGAATCTGAGTCCTTGCACTTGCCAAACAGGCACTTAGACCGCCAAACTATCTGGCCTGTGCCTGTGCCGGGGGAACTTGGACATGTCATTTGTCTCTTCAAGGGCCTGCATTTTTATCTGTAAAGGATTAAACTAGATAGTAGGCAATGGTTGCTTTCACCTCTAATATTACAGACACACAGGATGTGGACAGAGATGAGGAGCAACTGTCATATTTTAGCTAGGTGAACTAGCCCATCCATGAGCCTTACCTTCTTGCAAGTTCTTTGGAAGCACAATCTACCAGGAATTCAGGTTCAGGAAACTTGCACCCTCACTATACATGCAGATAGGGAGAGAAATAAGATTAAGAGGAATGCCATCCAGATAATTTCACTGGGTTGAGGGTAGAAATATTAATGTAGAAATGGACTTTACCTTGGTCCCACCCTTAGAAGCAGGCTTCCCTCTCCAATCCTAAGGAGTCACTGCCTGGAATGCAGAGGCCCTTAGGTCTGGCTTTTGAATCAAAGGCCAAATGGACTTGGTTATCTGCTAGCCAGTATTTAATGATAGGCTCTTTTAAAGATAAGAAGTAAAAATGCCAGTGTTGCAATAAGATTTCACAAGACCTTCGTGGTGAAAAGTATGCTAAGTAATTACCAGGAAACGACGAGAGGCCTTAGCCACTGCAGCGGTGGTGTGAGGCCAAGCCTTGCCTGCTGCTGGCGCCACACTGGTGTACCCTTCACAGTGTAGACAGCCACCTCCCTGGGAGGACCCTAAAGCCACCCGTCTCAGTGCTCAGTGCTGAAATTCACTGTTTCAAAATGAGGCATTGACTATAATGGCCAACTGCTGGTTACATGGAACTCTAGGTTCTAACCCTATCTCTCTAATTATTCAAGATTTTCACCTGATAATTCTTTACTCAGGGGAGATTTCAGATACAAGGTCACCATTTTCATTATCTTTGTATCAAATGTGGAGTGAAAATCCTCTGGCCAAGCTGGGTATGGTGGCTCATGCCTGTAATCCCAGCACTTGGGAGGATCAGTGTGAGTTCGAGACCAGCCTGGGCTACAAAAGTGAGCTGAAGGCCAGCCTCAACTGCATAGCGAGACCCTGTCTCAAAAAGAAAAAAAAGAAAAAAAACCCCACCTTGCCAGAGCAGTAGGTGGGCGTGGTGACACCCACCTGTAATCCCAGCCCTTTTCTGAGGCAGGAGAATGTCCACAAGTTGAAGGCCAGCCTGGACTGCTCTGTGAGATCCTGTCTTTAAAAACTTAAAAAAAAAAAAAAAAAAAAAAATCCTCTGGCCAGAGTGATTCAGAGAAGCTCCTGCTTGTTTACAGTTTTGTCAGAGTCAGCCCTGCCTTGGGCCTTTGGTGTGTGTGTGTGTGTGTGTGTGTGTGTGTGTGTGTGTGTGTGTGTATGTGTGTGTGTGTGGCCAGCTTGGCCCACCTTGAGGGTAGGGCTGGCATGGCTTGTGGTGCTGGGGATTGAACTGCGGTTTTTGCACACTTGCCTAAGTCTGTGCTTTAGACCACTGAGCCATCTCTCCAGACCCCAGTCTTGGGCCTTTCGATCTCTTCTGCTTTCCCTGCTTCTGCCCCTGTCCTGGTCCTGCAGAAAGGCGTTACCTGCTGCTAGGGGTCTGCAGCCAGGCTGCCTGGGGCACCACTGACCTGAATAGGCAGAGTAGTGATATTTTAATGTATTTAGTACGTGGCCTACAGGGTCTCACTACACCGATTGGACTTGGGTGATCATTCCTGTTTTTCAGTCTCCCAAGCACTGGGATTACGGGCTTGTGCCACCACACCTAGTCTCATTCAAAAGTCTCAGCATACCCTGGCGGGTGGGACCGGCACAGCAGGCTGGAGATCAAACCCAGGGCTCCTGCCTCTGCCTAAGCAGGCGCTTTAATCCGCTGAGCTAGCTGGCCAGTCCTGACATAGGTTCTTTATTTATGACTATTTATTTTTTGTTACATCAAGTGAAGAGGCAGCAGTCTGAATAAATCCTTCTGTCGCAAGAACAGTAAGAACCACTGTAATTAACTTGCAGAGTCAGAGTATTGCACCTAAACAAGTTGAAGTCTTTGGTTTGTGATTTCTACCTTCCATCGCAATGGGTGGTTTGTTTTGTTTTGAAAATAAACACACACACCAGCAGGTCATGGTCCCTGGGCAAATCCCTAGTGACGCAATCGTGCAAGCAACCTGGATCACTCTTAAGTTTTAAAAAGAATATATTGATCTACTCCAGGAATCTTATTCTTTAAAAACGTTAAACAAAGACAACAATAAAGTCCACAAACTAACCCAATCTCACTTTCTGCACATTCCAGTTTTGGCTTTATTTAACATTGACTCTGGAACTACCTGTTTATAGCCCCAAAGATGTAATTTTACTTTAGTGTCTGCAAAGAGCTATTTTGAGTGTGTATTTTAAACACAGAGGTTGAACTGAGCACACTTATGAGCTGTGCTCTGAATTACCTGTCCTACACTTCAGGTAGCTTCTCAATTTCCAGCCACTGAACCATACAATCAAATGAAGGACTTAGTGAAACAAACGTTTCTTGTTTAAACCCTGTTGCTCCTGCAACACATATTTTTCCAGTGGCCAAACCACCTAGGACAAAGTGTAGCAAACACTGAAACACCATGAGAAACAAATTCCTTTTTACAAAAAATTTATGCCAACAGGACAAGTAACAGCCCCTCACACCAACACAAAGGACAGCCCTGGATTATTTCACTAGAGGGTTAAGAGCGCACAATTTAAAATTCCTTCGCAGCAGACTTGTGCTTCTGGCTATCTGGGTCAGAATCTGTATAAAAGTGTTATAAAAGCTTAGCTAGTGCAATAAACCCAGGCTTTCCTTCTATGTGGTAAGACAGGAATGCAGCCTGTAATGCAAAACATTGCAAAGAGAAAAGCAGCTTAGGGCATAGCCAATGGCACATGAATCCGCAGGTAAGCCACAGCGCCGAGATGGGACAGACGGCTAGTGCTGAGGTGCCAGCGCTTTTTTTTAGCAGGAGATCCCCAAACTCTGCCAGTGGCGAGGGTGGAGCCGGCACTCCCTGTGAAGCGCACTTGGGTCTATTTACTTGTGTGAGACAGAAGGGAATAACAGGGTCACAAGCAGGTCATACTGTGCAAACTGGTTTTTTCATACTGCTCCAATGCCAGTAATCTGTTTTCTTCACTAAAATAATATGCACTGGGGCTAGGGAGATTGTTCTGTGGCACAAGTGTCTGCCTGGTAAGAGCAAGGTCATGACTTTAAACCCCGGTCCTGCAAAATAATAATAATAATAATAATAATAATAATAATAATAATAATAATAATGTGCATAGAATGTTTTGTTTGTTTCCTTCAAATCTTTTTCTTTTTATGTATAGGGTCTCACTACACAGATCTGACTCATAGTGGTCATCCTGCTTTCAGACTCCCAGGTGCTAGCATTACAGGTGTGTGACCCCATGTCCAGTCCCATTTGATGCCTCAAAGTGCCCCAGGGACAGGGCATGCATGACACACTGGGGATTAAACCCCAGTCCTTGTGCCTGCCTAAGCTTTGGTCCGCTGAGCTATCTGGCCATCCCTGGTTCCTTAAAATCTTGCATGTACTTACTCTATGTTAAAGAGAAAAGGATTAAATGGTGCAAAAGAAAAAATAGAGCTATTAATTAAGCAGAAGAGAAAAGACAAGTGGATATTTTTCCTCGTGCAAGGTGAAACGAGAGCAAATATGAAGAGCAATGCCACCCCACGACGGAATGTACCCAGCAAAAACAAGACAAAAGCAGGTACAGAGCCGCTCTCTACCGTCAGAATTTGTTTCACAACATCTAGTTACAACAGGCATTCTCATACAGTTAGAGATGGGACGAAAGGCCAGAGTTATCATCAAATTGAGCCAGATAGGAACAGGGCCTTGCCAAAGAGGAAGGGTAAAAGCTTAAGTCCCGCATCAGCGCTCATGTTAACCCACATACTGGCGACAAATCTGTCATGAGGACAATCACAGGGGACAAGCAGACTTACCATGCAGGAGACCTTTCTTGCTCTACTTGCCTCTGATAACCTGATCACATCTAGCTGTTTACCAGTTTGGTGTTTGTTTTATTTTTTTCAGTTTAGTATTGTTAAGCAGGTTTTACAATAGACTGGTTTTCTCTTTATTTCAGTTAAACCCAGTAAGGCGTGCAGAAGACAATGAGGAGGTATAAGGTAGATATTGGCTTCTGACAGACAGGTGAAAGAGCCAATGAGCAGCCCCAGAACAGAGGTCCCTCACAACCTCTTCGGGGCTGGCTTACCGGCTTCCCTGGGAGGCCGAGTGTCCAGGCTTCCATCCTGAATAAGCCCCCTTTGTGTTCTCTCCCACTGAACTTCAAGGTGTGTGTGCGCGCGTGCGTGTGTGTGTGTGTGTGTGTGTGCACGCGCGCGCGCGCGCAGGGTCACAGGAATACACCACCATACCTGGACTCCATCACCCGCTCAGCGCACTGTGCAGTGCCAGGGATCGAACCCTGGTCGCTGCGCTACCTAAGCAAGCACTTAGTCCGCTGAGCTGTACCGCCAGCCCTTCAGACAACTTCAAGTGAGCATTGTCTTTAGCAAACTGTTCGGCTTTTTCATATGTAACATCCCTCTGTGCCTCCACATCTGCTTTATTTCCTCTGAGAAGTACTGCAGTATTTGGATGGGTTTCTTGTCTCTCTCAACCAGCTACTTACAAGGTTATATGTGTTTTTTTCAGTGCTATAAACGTACCTACAGCACCTGCGGTAGCTTCGTTTGATAGCTCTAAGGCACTCCTGTCCTGCCGTACCCCAATCTGAGTTTTTGGCCACCAACTTCAACAATTCTTGTATCAACCATCATTTATTATTCATTTATTTATTTATTTATATTTTTTAATTTTTTGTACATTGATGAAGCAAGCAACAATTTCCTACTTCGGTGTCCCCAATATTTAAGTGTAGTTGCCATGGTGTCCCTGGGGGTCTCTGGTGGCTGGGCAGCTTTCTAGGCAGGATGGGGGAGGGGCGTCAGGATGAGGAAGAGCAGGGCAGATGCCCAGAGGGGCATGGAGCATTTCCTGAGGCCAGGAGGTTCAGACAGCTCCTGGGGCTTCCTCAGGCTCTTTCTCTGGCTGGTCCACAATAATGGTTCCCCTTGCAAGGCTCCCCTACACTTTTTTTTTTTTTTTAAATCTTTAAAACTTTAATTGTAGTAAACAAAAATATTCCTCCTTCTCCACATGCAATGCATTATAAGTATCTCTCCATTTCAATAAGTACCTTCCTGCAGGAGCAGTTTTAAAAACTAGTCACTTAGCATTCCCTAGAAGAGACATATTCTTGCATAATCATTTGCTATTAAAGCATTTAAATTATTTTAAAATTTCATAATTGCTGTTATGATGACCAATGCGATTCATGAATATGAGCACTGTAAACATTTATGTTTTCTTCTGTTTTGCCTTTTTGAGATGGGGCCTCCCTATGCAGTTCTCACTGGCCTTGAGCTCCCTGTGTAGCCCAGGCTGGTCTTGAACTTATAGTCATCCTCCTGCCTCAGCCTCTGGAGTGCTGGGATTACAGGTGTGCACCACCACACCCAGCATCACATTTATGTACTTCAAGGCAGAAAAAAAGACTTGAAGAAATGTCGAAGCGTATTTCATGGTGGTACATATAATATATGAACAATATCATCCTTATGCTAATAAAGTTTATCTAGTTATCGATAAAAAGAGACAAAAGGGTACTGTGTGTTTCTGAGTTATAGAATTATGGCAATTTAAATTACTCTTAATACTTTTCTTTGTCTGCAATTTGTTTTTCTTCTTTTTTAAAAAATGTGCTTGGTTGTTGCAGGGTCTCACTGTGCACTTCAGACCCACAGAGACCCTCTTGTCTCTGGCCTCCTCCACGCTGGGATTACGGTCCCTGTGCTTGCCTAAGCTTGCTGAAGCAGGCGCTTTAGACTGCTGAGCTATCTCGCTGGCCTCACTTTTCTTCAAAGCACACGTATTGTTTTGTAACTGGGAGAAACTGATGTTTACAGCAAGCATCCACGACAGTTTTGCGCCACATATCAGGACCTGTTTTAGGAGCCCCACATTCAGAATCTGCCTGGGAGCAAATGTCCAGTAGTGGCCAGGCAGCATCTCAGAGGGGCTGGGAATCTGTGCAAACTTTGTAACTTCATCTGCTTTTCTTCCCCTGTCTTTTGGCTAGAAAAGAAACCTAAGACATATTTCTGAGACTGCAGGCTTTGATACCTTGCCTTATTAGAGGACAAACAAGTTATTGTGGTAAGGGGGAAAAATGACTGTCTTCTGTTCTTCAGACTTGAGCCTGAAGATTGGGTGGTAAAGGGTGTGTGTGTGGTGTGGCTGGGGAGTCAGGTGATGCTTCTAAGAGAAAGCTGACCGCAGAGATTTGTACCCAAATCTCCATCAATCTAAGCTCAAACTGGCCTTCTTTCTTTCTTTCTTTCATATGGCCAGCTCAGCCTGCCCTGGGGGTGGGGCTGGCACAGCCTGTGATGCAGGGGATCGAGCCACAGTCCCTGCAGTTGCCTAAGCTTGCCTAAGCAGGTGCTTTAGACCACTGAGCCATTTTGCTGGCCCCAAACTGGCTCTTTCTCTGATGGTTGCATGGGTCTAGGTATGGATGAGATTGGTGGGGAGCAGAAGGAATGGGTGGAAAGTGATGCTGGCTGGCCCTAGTGCAGGTAATAGGTCCGTGCTATGCCATAACATATTGCTAAGCCCTATTAAGTCCCATTAGGGACACGGTGACATATACGTAAAGTTAGCATGTAGCCAATAAGGTGTTGTGGGACATTATTAGATCATTTCTCCCAAATCAGACCTAATAAAAGCAAAATAAAGAGTGAGGAAACAGCTGAAACAGACCCCATAATAATACTAGGAAGATACGTTTCAATAATGATGAATAGATTTAATAAAAGCTACGCATCCCATTTAGTACAATTGTAGTACCACACTAAGAGATCTCTGCATTGGAATTTACTCTTTTTTTTTTTAATTCTTTTTTTCCTGCTCAGCCTGCCCTGGGGGTGGGGCTGACGCAGCATGTGGTCCTGGGGATTGAACCTTGGTCTCTGGGGTTGCCTAAGCTTGCCTCAGCAGGTGCTTCAGACCACTGAGCTATCTTGCAGGCCCTGGGCATTTACTCATAATCATTCCCACCATCCCTTAGAGCAGATAGATGCTACTTGAAGAGCCAGAGGAAAAGAACTAGTAATGACTAAGTAGCAAAGCAGAAGCTGCGAAGCTCCGAGAGGCGGAGTGGCCGCCGCAGACCAGGGTGATAGGTGCGAGCACGAGGCCTCAGACCAGCCCAGCCCCGTGGATCCCACGAGCACATGAAAGAATGGCAGGGATGGAAGACAACCATGGCGAACCCAGATGCCAGAGATGGGGCTGCCAGAGAACAGCAAGAGAAGCCCACGCTATGGTATCTGTTATTTAGGGGGACCCTAAAGGCAGTGACCTGCTGTGAGCCGCTTTTTCAGGAAGCACTCATGCTCCAGGGAGAGATGCCCACTCACCCCTGAGCTCCCGTGTGTGCCCATGGCTGGGATGAGCAATAACGCGGCTGCTTTTGGTGAGAGCACCGTGGTGAGCTTTATTTCACCAAAGACAACACAAAGGCTTGTACAAGCTGAGTGAGATGCTTAAGTCCCACAGGTGGCAAGTGACAGAGCCAGATTTAAAGTTGCTCTTGGCCTTTCATGCTAAACAAGGTGGTAGGATCGTGAAAAGCCCAGATGATGGGAGAGGAGACTCATGTGGTGGCCCATCCTGATTATGCTGCAGATCCGTGCTGTGACGTGAGCCCCATGTCCCTTTGTCTGGGAAATCACAAGGTCAGCTCAGCTGAGTTGGCAGTCCTTGTTCTAGGCCCACAGCGCTGTGAGCTTTCTAGCCATCACCATAAGGTTACAGAGTCAGAAGGCACACAGGACAGCAGTGGACTATATTGCTGGGCAAAGTTTTAAACGAAAGAGTTGTCATTCTGGTAGCTGATGACACGTACTGTGGGATAACAAAGGACACAGATACAGTTGGGGTCCCAGGTGCAGCTGAGGCAACTGCTACATAGGACAGTGGAAACCTAGGAATGAAAAACGAGTGCACACATGCCAAATGCTCCTTAGGAAAGCTCAGGAGAGAAGGGGCACAAGGGCCGGTGAGATAGCTCTGTGGTCTAAAGCTCCTGCTTAGGTAAGCTTAGACAGGCACAGCGGGCCGAAGTTCGATCCCTGGCACCACATGCCATGCCAGCCCCACCCTGGGGGGGCTGAGCTGGCCAGAAAGAAAGAAAGAAGGAAAGAAAGAAAGAAAGACGGAAAGAAAGAAGGAAAGGAAGAAAGGAAGAAAGAAAGAAAGAAAGAAAGAAAGAAAGAAAGAAAGAAAGAAAGAAAGAAGGAGAAAGAAATTGGCTCAAGTGCACAAAATATAGACTTGGGTGTACTGAGAAGCATTGAAATTCATGTCTAGGGGCTGGGGAGATAGCTCTGTGGCACAAGTGCCTGCCTGGAAGTGCAACGTTGTGAGTTCAAACCCCAGTCCCGCAAAAAAAAAAAAAAAAAAAAAAAAAAAAAAAAAAAAAAAAAAAAAAAAAAAAAGAGGTATTGATAGGAAGCTAAGGAGAAGATATGGGAATTGTTAACAAACCAGGTGAAGAGAAATGGTGAAAAATGAAATTGGAAGGTTTGAGTATAGTAATGAAAGAAGAGTTTATTATTCTGTGAACCTAAACATCAAAATGGAGCAAGTAAATAGAAAAAAAATCTACCTTACTCTTGAACATAAAGGATACTTAACAATTACAAGAAGGCAATAAGTTCATATATCGCATTTTTTCAATTGCATACAATAATGGCATAAATGTACTTAAAGAGGTGATCAGACTGGGCGTGGTGTAATCCCAGATGTTGGGAGGCTGTAAACAGGTGGATCACTCTGAGTTCAATCTAGTAATGAGACTCTGAACACCCAGTAGACCTGTCCCTAAAATTAAAAAAAAAAAAAAAAAAAAAAAAAAAAAAAAAAAAAAGGAAAGAAAGAAAAGAAAAGAAAAAGGTGGTCAG
>PVJA010058624.1:0-10022 GCA_004027025.1 Myocastor coypus
GAGTGAGTCTGTTGCCCTCTATTTTCAGCAGTCGATCGCGTGAGTCTCAGCCGTGTTCCTGCCTCAGTCCTTGCTCTAGCGCCTCAGTGCTTTCGATCTCCTTTGCTCAGTTCCTTGCATTGCTTAGAATCTGGGGTCCGCTCAGCATCATCTTCCAAGTGACCGTTTTTGGACCCGCCCTTCTGAGATATTGCGGAACAGCCTGATTTATTTCCAGAATGTCATGCTGTACATTTTCATTGAAGAATTTATTAATGTATGAAGATAGGGTTCACCAGAACATAATTTTTACGTTTAGGACTCTTCTGGTTCATGACAGTAGGCCCTGTGCCATGAAGGCACTGAAGACATGGGTTGTGCGCTGTTACAGCCCTGTAACATTATTTTAAATAGATGTGTGGTGTTCAGGAAATTGTGAATATTCTCATTTTCTAAGTGCTGTTTCAGAAGCTATCTGCACAGCAAGTGCTTCTTTTAAATTTTAGATGCCCAGGAACCAGCTTGAGTAAGTCAAGCTTTTGTTGCACTGTTTATCGAAGAATATATTGGTGAACATGTAGAAAGGCACAATACGGGAATCATACGGGAATCAAAGGAGGGATGGAGTGGGGGGGGGAAGGGAACGGGGTAGAGGCAGGAAATAAAATGCATTGTATTCATGTGCCAATGCCTACAGGGAGCATAAATATTATACACTATTGATACATACTGAAGCAAATGTTAAAAGCAGACATTATGGGCAGAACAGAGTCTCCAGAAAAGGCCTGCAATGAATGCCATACTCATTGTGAGATTTGGGGTTTGCTTGGACATACTGGAACAGGGGTTGACAGCACCTGAGCTTGGATCTCAGGCAGGAGCCTGAAGAGCAAGGAGAGGGTAGACGGAGGAGATGAACTAGCAATATCTGGTGCTTGAAGGAAAGCTGTAAGTGAGGAAGATAGACCTGAAATCTTCCTGGTTTAGAAAGATAGGAGATTGTTTAGCCACTTTTCCTCTCTGTTATTCTGGCTTTCACCACGGAAGGCAAGCAAAGCAGAGTATCTTGTAGCTTTCCTGAAAATCTCTTTTTGGAAAGAGCAAGACAGCCAGATAGGAAGGCCTGAAGTGCAGGGGATACAGAGGTCTCACTCACCTGAGGGAAAACACGGCCTTCACATGGAGGAGAGAAGAATGGGTGTTAGACCAGCAGCAGCCATATTCCATCAGCCTACTCCTTGAGATTCTCTGTGAATAACATCCAAGTATATTAATGCGGTTTGCAGCAACAGTGAAAGTATGCTGCTAGAATCAGAAGGAAATAATTTAACGACAATACAGAAAAAATATGTGCCAGAATTTTCATGGAATAGGCAGTAAATAAGTCACTTAGTTACCCTGGGATTTTGGGATCGGGGGGAATACAAATATCTCTATCTAAACATTGTACCACCTACATTTTGATATTTAGACTTTTGGAGGACTTAGGAAGTGTGATTCTGAATGTCTGAAAAGAATGTGAAAGGGTAGGTCACACACTTGGGCTGTGAGCTTTAAAGTGAAGCCCTACAAACCTTCAGCACCACTGAGGACTGACGGAAGACTATGCACAATAATCCAGCTTTACTAGGGTTACTGTGTTTTGCACTTGGCAGATGAACTAAAGGAGGTTTAGGGAATTCGATGACTGGTGCGGGTTCGTGGCAGCACTGGAAGAATAAGCAACACCATGTCGCTACGTATGGCTTCTGAAATGCCACTCAGAATATACTGGAACAGACACCAGATACCACCTAACCCAAAGGACAGATCTTTGAACAAGCAAGAGCTGTGTTTATTTTTAGCTTTCATTCTCTGGCTCACTGGTCTAAACTACTAGGTTAATAACTATGGGCTGTAATTATCTACACAGCTGGGTGCATCTATACAACCTGCCTCTGATTGCTAAGCCTGGGATTTATCTTCTGTGATATGAAACACATTTTTGTGGTAAAAGATAATTTAGTTTGTCTCACAGAAAAGCCTATGTTTATTGTTCGGCAAATATTGCGCTTGATTTTCTCCCTTTACGCTGAGAACATATGCTTCCCCAGGCATGCAAAGCCAAATGCAACATTTCTGTGCTCTTTGCTTTTCCCAGTTCTTTGGTATAGACATAAGGGTTTGTTTGTCTGCCGAACAGAGATTGGTATGTACTTCACAGATCACAGTATGCATGGCCCTGGGCAAATAGACTTCAGTGGAGCCTCTTGTTGTTTTTAGAAACTATTTAAAAAACATGACAGAAAGCAGATGGGGCCATGTAAAATGTGATCTATCAGAAAAGTTTATATAATTAATGTAGGTAGAAATCATATTCATATATTTATTATATTGCTTAGTCAATGCATTTCTAGATTATGAATACTGGTCTGGAGCCAAGTCTTGTTGATCAGGTTCATAAACCACCTCTTCTTATTCCTTATTGTCAAGTGCGTAATCACTGGCTAATTTCATGCTTTCTGCCAAGACAAAGAGGGTGCAGTGCTGTCATTACTCACGGCACCACAGCTCTTCACAATCTGTTGCCTGAAAACAACATAGGTCGTCGCTTCACGATTCTGCTTCATCCAGGCACCTGTCACCCACAATGCCACCTGCCAGTTCTGACCCTGTTGACTTCTTTCAGAACAACTACTTCTCATGGTATTGACTAAAAGTACAACTCTTGAATAGCTCAGTGGACTAAAGCACCTGCAAGCAGGCACAGGGGACGGGGGTTCAATCCTAGGGCCTGCAGTGCTAGTCCTGTCCCCAGGGAGTGCTGAGACTGACTGGGTATGGTGGCATGCACCTGTAATCCCAGCTCTTGGGAGGCTGTAAACAGGCAGGTTACTATGAGTCCTATCTGGTAGTGATACCCTAAACACACTGTAGACCCTTGCCTAAAATACCATCAATCAATCAATCAATCAACAAATAAACAAGTCTTAGTAACACATGAGAATAATAGTTTGAGTCATGTTAAACATATTACTCATATGTATGAAGATACAGAATATCTTTCAATTTCATCTTACCTTGATTTCTTCTTTTATTGTGTTCCTATGTGGAATACAGTCTCTTCCATGTTGACTGCATTGCTATCTTTCACAGATAATCTCAGATAGAGCACGTATCTTCTAAGTGCAGAGAGAGTCCTGCTTGAGCAAAGGATGTTGATCCTTCACTTCACAAAGCATATGAGCAACCTGGAGAGCATTCCTTACAGTACTTGTTAGAGGTGGTAGACAATATTGATAAGGGGTTCCAACTGGCTCTTCAGAAAGGACAAATGTATCTGCTTCTGGAATAGACAACACATATTATGAGTCTAGAGGGACAAAACTGCCGCCCTGGGTGGCTGGATAGGGGATGCACAGGATAAAGGAATACTGAACACCATTCCTTCCACTGATGGTCGATACAAACCAGAGTCAGCTTGGCACCAAGAGTAGACTAAAGTAGACTGGACAACAAAAGAAACTCAGTCAAGGCTTTTGTAACTTACTAATTTTCTCTCTCCTCAGTTAGTGTAATATTAAATGGTCTGGATAATCATGATGGACAAAGGAATTAATAAAACAATTCTCCTCACATTTACATATAACTACAATGAGCAAGATTTCTTGCTACGTTTTTTTGTTGAGTGATTTCTCAAGGCTCTATATGCAAATAAAATTGATTCCCCTATCTCAAAGGATTTTATTATTGTGTTGATACTTGGTCATTTTGTTAATGTATTTATTTTTACTATTTTAATTTTTTTCTGTCCTCTATTACTCTTTTTCCTTTTATTCTAGTAGGGATGTTGGGAAGGAAGAAGAATCTCATTATTCACTCTAGCGCACTAAGCTCCAGTTTCAGCAAGGAAAATATCTCAGTTGGAGCAAGGCAGCGTTTTCTTTTAGAAGCTATTAATAACTGGATTTTTTGATAAAAAAGTTCATGCTCAATTAAGTAGTAAACTCAATACATTACTTCCACTTAGTTAAATCATTGTTGTAGTTCCTTTCCAGGACCATGAACAGGCCCCTCCCAAACTTTTACTAACTATTTACTGACAAAGATAATGGAAGCAGGAAAGTTGTATGTGAATCACCAACTGTGAGATCCACGCACTGCCCTGCGACTGTACTGTGGCCAGGTGACTGACCACTTATTCTGTCGCAGTTACATAAAGACAGCGCAGTGAGAGAGAAGGATGAAGTCCGTACAGAGAAGGCTCAGGAGCGGCAGAACACCAAGTAAGCCGAGTGGCAGGCTGAAAGCTGAGGCCAGAAATTCGTTAGGTGTCGATAGTGCAGCTGTGGGCTGAGTCTCCTTGGCTGCTAATAGCTGAGGCCACAGAATCTAGCAACAAAGCTGCTACAGGCTCCACTTCTTTGTAGAACCCGTAATAGGCATGCTTTCACAAGACTAAATCTTAAAATCTGTACCCCTGACTTTATATTTGCTTGTCTGGGAGACAAAGTGAGATATTCTTCTTCTATTATATGTGTTTCTCAGTTGCTTTTCTTGTCGTTTCCTCTTGGGCTTGGGCTGCAGGTGTGAGCTCTCCCACAGTGTGAAAGCATGGCCTTTGTATGGGGAGGGTTTGGTGCAGCTGTCAGTCTTCTGCTCCATGGCCATTATTGAGCAGCGTGCTGTTCTGCTTCCTCAGAATGCATCCTGGGACTTTCCTTTTGTATGTTAAATGAATTCAAGGGACAGGGAGTCACATCTCCGTGTTGCGTGTGCCTGGCCCGCCTTCTCAGTTCCAGGTGAGACACCTGCTGCATTTGACATGGTTCCTGGAGGCAGTACTGCAACTAGATCCACTAGGAGGAATAAAAACTAGCAAAAGAGATATAAGAACCTGACTTCTATCTGAGAACTTCCATGGCCGTTTTGATCTTTCAGAGAGAGGAAGATTCTTATTTATTTCTGTGAGAGATTCTGGGTTATGGCAGAGAGCGTTTCTGTTTCTCAAAAACCCCATGTAGTCATTGGGTGTTTATGGAAGGTGACAGCCTTACAGCTCTCCTGCTGTTGAGATGCAGGGTCTGATTAGAAGACGTGATCACAGGGAAAGTGTTCCAGCAGGGCCTGTCTCCCCACCCCCGCCCCCGGTTCAGGGGAGCACTCTCTGCCTTGTGCTCACAAGGCTCTGAGCAGCCCTCCTTTGCTATGATTGACTGTCCTGTCACCCCTGCTCCATAACTATGGACTGAAATGACAGGCAAACTAAACCTTTCTTGTGAAGAAGCTTTGAAATCAGGAGAGGGAAACAGAAAATAAAGAAGAATTAAGATATGTTGACAAATACGTAATAATAAAAAGTAAAGCAATTTACCCTTTCTAAAGTTGAGCAGTATGCGTAGGTGAATGGATCCATCTCACACCATACTTTAGACTACAAAGAATTGGACACAAATGCATAAATATTACATTGTTCCTCTAACCATCCTACTAACTTGATTTGAAATTCTCATGGCTGTTTTATCTTTTTTCATTAAAATGAATAAAAATGATTTAAATCAATTATACTTAAAAGACTTAAGTAAACACAAAGATGAAATGTATTTCTGAACAGAAGGGTACACACTTGAAAAAAATCTTCCCCAAATAATTAAAATAATTTTACTGAGTTAAGATTGATATAACAGGGACCCCAAATGGTCAAGGACCCCCTCCTGTCCCTCTTTTGGACAGGAACTTTTCCCCCTAATAAATATATTTTGCCCTGTCTTAGTTACTTTTTACTCATTGCTGGGATAAATATTGATTACTCAAAATGAAGGAAGGAAAGTGTATTTAGCTCACAGTTAGTGGAGGTTTCAGTCCATCTTTGGCTGGCTCCAAAGCAGAGGGGCACATGGCAGAGAGCAGCAGTTCATGGCAGCAGAACAGCAACAATATGGTGACAGAAGCAATGGAATGATGAGGGGAACAGAGAGCAACAGCTCTAGTCTGTCTCTCTGTCTCTCTTTATATTGCATTTAGGCTCTCTGCCCCAGCCTATCCACCTTAGGCCACGCCCATAACCCCAGAAGTACTGAGTCCCATAATCCCATCAGTACTGAAACATATAATCCCAGTGGATCATGAGTCAAGTCTCAAACTCTAGAAATTCCCGCCCCATGATTGCATGAGGCTTTGCGGGGACAACTAGACATAAACCATAACATGCTCTAAAAAAGGAAAGAAAAGAAACCAGAAGTGCAAATAAGGACCAAAATGTGTAACTCATACTGTGAAATAGGAAAGATGTCTTCACATGGGAAGGGGAACAGGAGAAAGTCGAAGGGGAAACGAAGGAAGGGAAAGCCACAGAAAGGTAGAAAGAGTCTTTTGTCACAAGGCAGGGAAAGCCTGAAGGGAGGGAAGCTTGGGGAAGGGGACAAGGCATCAAAATGTAGTGTGCCCAGGTCCAAGTGCCCTATCTTGTACATGACAAGTAAGCAGACCTAAAATGTACCCTAAATGTGCTAAGTTAAAATAAAACAGAAAAACGGAGTCATCACTTTACCAAAAGATGATTCCTCTCTTCTTGACTCTCTCTTTGTTCTGATGATTACAGTTTCCTTCGAAGAACTATAATATATGTAAAAATATGCACTGCTAATGTAAACGAGGACATGATGAGTCAGGCTGCACAGTAACTTTATCAATTCTTTCAAGCTACTGCTATGCAATATATTTTACAAATTTATAGCACCTACGCCTGCATGCTAAGCCAGCTGCCTTACCCTAACAAAAATCAAGCTAAGCAAATCCGATCCAATAAGAAAGCTGTAGAAATACATGAGGACAGCATTGCCAAGCTCCTGCGATTCCAACGCTCTCTGAGCTGCAGCCGTTTTCAGCGTTCGCAAATTTTGTTACTCGGTGATTTGTACATTATTCCAAATGTTTAGTCATTTCTTTTGCTGATAGAAAAATACATATGAGGAGATATTTTTACTCTTTTCCTATTTTTAAAGCTGATTCCTCTCCTCAGGATCCTTTCTTTGTAACTCCAGGCTTAGGAGACTTTACCCTGCTGGCTGCCTTGTGCACCCTGTTTGCATATTTTCTGAAAGCATTTGTTCAGCTAGTGATCTTCATTACGACTGTATGAGTTTCTTGTGAGTAGACAGTATATATATTTTTAATCAATTTTGATTATTTGTGAGAGTATATTGGAATTGCTGCTTAATGAAATTCAGTTAGAGAGTTGGAAGATGAGGACTGATGCAGAAATAGATTATCACTAGAAAAGCCCTTCTGATATCAAGATGGTATACAGAAACCCTCTTCTGATCTCAACATTATTTGACAAGTGAACGATGCTAGGTTATAAAAATATGGAGCGATTCATTGTTCTCTTTCCAAGATGATGCCAACATTTTGGCAAAAACAAAACAAAACAAAACAAAACAAAACAAAACAAAAAAAAAACATTTGTGAGATATTGCTTTATGTCAATTAGGCATCTATTTCCAAAACCAAGTTTTTAAAAATTCTTGTAGCGTTGTTTCATCTTTCTTGGATGACCCAGTGGATTGAACTCAGGGCCTTGCGTTTGCAAAGCTAGGCAAATGCTCTACCACAGTGCAGCCGCAATGTCGACAGTATTGGTTTGATCTGGAAACCAAAGTTAGGGATAGAATTAAAGTAAGAACAAGGTGAACACGACAGTTTCATGGAGAAAATGGGAAGAGGTTACCCTGTTATCAGAAAGAGCATAGGCTGTAGAGCCCCACAGATGCAGACTGGAACACCCACACTGGGGCTTTTGGTTTCAAATCCTAACTCTACAACTCGGAGGCAGGGAATCAACCCCTTCGTGAGGAGGCTGAGAATACCTTTCAGATATTTGGTCATAGAAATAAATGTTGGTACTGATAACAATACCTAAAATATTTATGATTTGGTAATTACTCAGAGGCTAGTTAGCAGCTTTCACACATGATTTGAGTTAATCTTCCAACATTCCCTGAACACTTTGTTATTCACACTTCACATGTTAAAGTCTTTTTATTTTTATTTTATTTTATTTTGAAAAAAGACCTAGGGCTTTAGAGTTATTCAGTTTTGTGTTTAGATTTGAATAGAAAATAAGGAGCAGAATAAAGATAAGATGTCAGGGCTCTGTGATTTCCTAACTTGTTACCTTAAAATGTCATGTGTATACATTTAATTGTAGACTCAATGAATTAAAATAAATTTAATAATTATCATACATACAGAGCTGTTGAGCAGGTGACATACACATTCTAATTTTTTCTAACCACCCCAACATCCTACATTTCTTTATGTAAGATATTTGAGTATAAATTTGGCATCTTAAATGAACTTGCTATCTATCGTGACATTCGTGAGGAATGGTGACATTACTAACCTTTTAACTGAGCTAAGATGCTCTAAAAGATCTAGACTGAGTCTATGCAAAACTCCTCGCCCTTAGTGGATCTTCTGTGTTCAAGTCCCAGATCTGAAAGCCCAAACATACATATATTGAAATGTTCAGTTCACGGGTCAGGACTGCCTGTGTTCAGATGTTCTTGGGAGGAATATTGTTGCTCTTCCGTTCAGCTACATTTTACAAGGAAAACAGAGCCATTTTCATCTGCAGCATTGAGGGTTGCTGTGGTACTTGCCTGAGGACTCAGGGTGAGGGACCTTAAAAATGGCCAAAGGCCAGTGGGTCATTAAAAACTGAGCAGTAGTTCATGGCAATAAGAACAACTATAATTTATACCCAAGACATCAGAATTATAAATGCAATTGGATTGACTCAACGTAATTCATCAAATCCCTGGAAAGTTACTGCAGCATGTGATTTGCTTATAAACATATGCTAGCATGGAAATTTGGTGATTCTCAGAGAAATTCTGGAGAGGATTCAAGAGGTTTGCTTTTTCAAACTTGAGTAAATAAGAAATTCTAAAGTGAGTTTTAAAATCCAGGAAGAGAATTACCTAACAGTTCGTACCGCAACTTGACATTTTTCACTGACTGAGTTTAGGTTTAGAGCCTGTGTAAACACAGAGCAGCAGATTAAAGAAGATATATTAGTTTAATTTCATGATCCACTAAAAATAATTACATTGGGTCAGTGATTTCACTTTTCTGCCTACTACTGTTCTTTATGAAAAAATGGAAATAATGGGATCATACTTAATGCTCCACTTCAGGGGAAAAAACTGAAATTCTCTTAACTGTAGTAAATTCTTGAACAGAATTTCCACATTTTGCTTCAGAAAATACAGTTACGATGAACAGGATAGAAATAAGCCCAAATTTTAATAGACCATTTAATAAGAATGGCTGAAAAAACTTTCGGGACAATTTTCAGGGACACTGTTTACCCAAGTTCACTGCGCATAATGTGGCATCTGCTTCATGACAGGAAAGACATAGTGAATGTAGGCTTCCCTGAATGCGTGAGCAGCGAGTTAGAGCAGTGAACCTCCTTGTACTCCGGCTGAGACTGCTCATGCACGAAATGTTCAGTGGGAAGGAAGAGGAGCGGTTGGGTGGTGCTGCGACTCATGCTAGGTGGCACCGGTCGTGTAAGACAGGTATCATGTTTTCCATTTTATAAATAAAAAGCAAGGGCAAGAACGTAGTTATGTTTAAGTAATGAACAAAGTCTGCACATCCAACATTTTCTCTAGCCAAATGCAGTGGGGGTTTCCAATCTGTATACTATGATAGATACCACTGTTTCTATTGTCTTTTAAAGACTGAAGAATCTTGCTGGCATATTCTAACCACTTGAGACTTCATAGTCCCTTGGGAGCGAGCCAGCTCACTGATAAATGAAATCGTTTTTTCTAGATGCTCTGTGACCTATGGGGAAAAATAAGATAGTATTTTCTTCATCTAGTTCTGTGAATATTTCTCAGTGAAGTAACAGTAAATAAGCCAGAGAAAAATGTATAAAGAAATTTGAACTATAAAACCTAAGGGACAGTGGAGCCTGGTGTGGCACTCCTGCTATCCTAGTAGTGCGGAGGCTGAGACAGGAGACTGCTGCAAAGTTGAGGCCAGCCTGA
>PVJA010058625.1:0-10020 GCA_004027025.1 Myocastor coypus
AGGAGGAGGAGGAGGAGGAGAAGGAATAAAACAAAGAGTAAATTGGTGGGAAAAACAAAAATACACTAAGAAAAATAGTTTAAAATCTTTTCCTCCTTAAGATATTTAGGTGGGTAATTTCTTTCTAAGGTCTGTAACATTGGAATCCACCAAATATGGGGCAAGTTCAATGGGCTATTTTGGTGATCCAAATTTTGTTGTGTGAACATAAATTCTGCCCTGTCTTTTCAGCTGGGGTTTGTCAGTGGTGTCTTGTGTGTGTCACGGATGTGTTTACTCCAGTGACTTTTACTGCTTGTGCCCTTCTCTGCAGCCCAAGGTACTGCTTTCCCTAACTAGCTTTGTAGTCTGTGGAATTATGAGGTGCTCTACTTGCTCCAGAGGCACTTCTGTTCATGTATCCTGGGATTTGGCAAATGTCCGAGCTGAGGTACATCTCAGATTATATTGACAGAGAAAGACAGCAGACAGACCACTGAGTTCTGGAAGTAGGCAGTGTGTAGGGGAAAAAGGAGTCCACTACACTGAATCACAGAAATTTTATACCCAGCCCCTCAGAAAGCCACATGTGATTAACCTGGCTTCTCACCAGAGAAAGTGAAACCCTGTGTCCTTCATAGCCTGAGCTAATGGTTACTTAAAGTTCTCAGAGGGTCTGTGACTCTCCTTTACCACCTCAAGACTGTGTTTTGTGGTATTTCCCACCAAGTCACTGCAGCAAGGGAACCCCAGAAACACTGAACTGTGATGGTTGCATGATGTCTGACTTTCAGAATAGCTCAGTCTTAATAGACTCCTTATAAAAATGTCTCCTGATGTGGGCTGGAGAAACAGCTCAGTGGCAGAAACACCTGTCTGGCAAGCACAGGTTCTGAGTTCAATCCCTGGTACCAAAAATAAATGAATAACTAACTAAATAAATGAATGAATGCTTTCTGACATATCAGTATAAAATATGGTGGAAGTTACAGTGGCTTTCTTTCCCATTAAGTGCTGTTCTGAAGGAGTATTTTTCAGAGTGAAACCCCACATTGTAATATTTGCATTCTAGTACAGCCATGGCCTTACTTTGGGTTTAGTGATGCTCTCCTGTTTGTCTTGGAGACTGCTGCCACCTCTGGACTTGCCTTGTGTTTGTGGAGACAGGTCTTCTTCCTTATGATCCAGGCTTAGATTCTGGACTACCTCATTCTTTTTCTCTGCATTGGCTTCCATGTCACCAGTTTCTCTGTGATTTATAGCTTTCCTACTTGTTCTTTATTGATTCCCGGAGTTCTACTTGTTTTTCTCTTCATAACTTGTGGTTGTTCAGGTATCACAATGCCAGATCCTAAGGGCTGCAATTTGCTGCCTGCTTTTACTCTGCTCTTTTAATTCCCCTCCAAAAAACTACTTTTAAATCAGCCTTATACATTGAAATTTCAAATTCAATTTATTTTGCATGTAAAAGAATTTGCCCCTTGAAAACCATTAGTCTATAATCTCCCATTTGTAGCCAAGGTAACTTCCAATATGGAATATGAAATTCAAAAATAATGACAGATTAAAAAGATCTTACAAGTCTGTGATAAGAAGCATAACTCATATAAGACCCTGACAAGTCTCTTTACGCTTGTTAATACTGGGCAAGAACACTTGGCACGCACCAAACACTTTCTGAAATATGTATGAGAAAGAACAAGGGCCGTTCTCTTTCATTTGTTATTTTAACTACTTTCTTCCTTCTGCTTTTCTTCTTGCCACAGTATTTTTTAAAATTTGCACTTTATTGCACATATTTGAGGAACAAAAAAAAAAATCTATGTACAGAATCTGCCAATACTGCATACACACCAGCATTTTGCCATACTAATAAATGTCTGGAAGTGAATGGCCACCACTCGGAGCATCTCCTGTAATTTTAGGGGCCCAAAGTAACTTGCATTAGTTTCATGATGCCTCAATAAATTTAATATTAAAATAGTTATGTAAGTTTTGTTGTTCCCTCATATATACAATTTTGGGAAAGACTCTATTATATACGTGGTATAAAGGACAAATGAACATATTGCTCATTTTACCTGGTTCCCCATTTTATCTCTTGTGCCTTGCCGCCATTTTTATATTTTCTTCATTTATTTACACAAGAAAATGATGATATCCCAGTGGAGATTAAAAACAATGGTCTAACAAGCCAAATTCATGCATTGCAAGAACTGAAAGTCAAATTTACTGGGGATAAGCTTTATTTGTCTTAGAATGGATTTGGCCTTTTAAAACATGGACATAAAGCAAAAGGAGTAACATAAGTATAACCCCGAAGTCTTTATAAAGCTGTTTAAAATACAGAGTGGTGAAGCAAGATCTTAAATTCTTTTAGAATATAAAAGATCCCTTTCAACTATTTTCCATTGTCTTGTCACTTCAAAGGAAGATTTGGTATGATTTTCAGAGACTTCTAGCCAAAGAAGGGTGTGAGGATACTGCAAGGGGTAATTTGAACCAAGTAACCCATCCACAAATCTTCCAGCTTTCGCCTGCATTTTTTCATAAGGCTATTGCAAGTAATGTACAGTGAATGGCTGCAAATCATCCTGAAGGAAATAAAAGGCAAAAGAAATGCTTCTTAATTTTCTCCAAAAATGGTGCAAGTTATGGAGTTGGGCAGTCTGGAATTAGACCTCATTCTGATCTTACAGGGACTTGGGAGATCTTCTCGCAGGCAAGGACATCATTTTTACAGGAGGTATTTGGGGGAAAGACTTATCTCTCCTGAAGGTGGAAAGCAAGTTGAGTATTTCAGTTTCCACCTGAAATCAGAAGCTGCATAACCCCCTTGTAGTGTACAGCAGCCTTTGGAACTGTGCTGCATTGGTAAGTATGCACAGTATACAAAAATTATTTAGGACAGCTATAACAAGAGGAACTGTTCACCCTCTCCATGACTCCATACTCTCAATATCTCTAGTTCTAAATGCCAACCTTAAATACTGTATTCTTCTTTTCCCCCTGCAGTAGCTTGTTTAGTACTACGTTGTGATGTTCTATTGTCAAGTGATGCATAGAATGTCACTATGCAGTTATGCACATTGAGGCTGCTCACTATGTTCATTGCTTACATTTCAACACACACACTTTACATTTCAGAAGAGCAAAAAAAAAAAAACCCATAGTAACTTAATTGTCTTTAATATTAAGCAGTAAGTAGAAATTGCACAAATCATGCTATTAATTTTTCTGAATAAAAAAATTGTCTTGGTTTTGGTTCTTATGGAAGCCAATCCCAAGACAGAGATTCAAATGTAAATTACTGGAGATGAAGGTAATACAGTACTGGAAGGAAGTTGGGAAGTGATAAAGGGAAGAGAAAAAGATAAAGCAAGGTGATATCACAATCTAAACCTGCTGAAGAGCAGTGAGAGGCAGTATAGAAAATGTGCCTCAGTTTTATCATATGTGTAGGTGAGCAAGCAGAGGATTTATATACCAAAACTTGCCAGCTCCTGGTCTGAGGACCGTTGGGGAATGCTTCAGTTTATTTGTTTGTTTATTGTAGCCAGCTCAGTGCACCCTGGGGGCAGAGCTGGCTTAGCATGTGTTTTTGGTGATTGAACCATAGTCCCTGCTCTTTGCCTAAGCTTGCCTGAGTAGGTACTTTAGACTGCTGAGCTATCTCGCTGGCCCTATGCTTTGGTTTAGCTAGGTGTCCCCTTGAAGCCCACGTTCTAGAGACTTACAATTATGATTTAGTTCTAGAGTGTCTTCCAAAATTTCATGTGTTCAATGGTGGAGTTGTGGAAGGGAATTGGGTGATAGGGGTGTTATAGTCATTAGTGGATTCCTGATGAGTTGATAGTTAAATGTGATGTTAGTAGGTGGATCCTAATTGGAGGTAGGTCACGAGGGGTGTAACCTAAAAGGTTGTATTCTATCCTCAGCTCTTCCCTTTCCTAATGCCATGGGCTTAATAGCTTTTTGGCTCCCATGTCCTTTTGCTGTGCTGTTTCTGCCTTGGAGCTGGTCAATCATAGACTGAAACTGTTAACCATAAAACCAAACAAATAACACCCTCCCCCCAAAAAAACCCCCATGCTTCTCTGGGTCTGCATTAGTTATCATGTCACAGTGACAAGGAAAGTGAGCAAGATATTTGCTCCCTAGTTTGGTACTGTTGAGAGGTAAGAGGTAGAAACTTTAAGAAGTGAGAACCAGTGGGAGGTCTTTAGGTGACTGAGAGTGTGCTGTCAAAGGAAACTGTGGGATCCAAAGCGCCTCTCTCTTTCATTTCCTCATCATGAAGTGAGCAGTTTTGCTCTGTCCTCCATGATGCCATGGGCCCAAAACAAAAGTACCAGTCAAGCATGGGCTGAAATGTAAAATCCTATGAACAAAGACTAAAACCTGAAACACTGTAAACAAAAGTTAGCCTGTGTGCTCTCTCTCTCTCTCTCTCTCTCTCTCTCTCTCTCTCTCTCTCTCTCTCTCTCTCTCTCTCTCTCTCTCTCTCTCTCTCTCTCTCTCTCTTATACCAGGGATTGAATTTAGGACCTCACACTTGCCAGGCAGGCGCTTATTCTACTGAGCTATCTCCCTGGTCTGCCTTTTCTTTTTTATAAATTGATTACATTAGGTATTTTGTAGTTTTAATTCCCAGCACTTTCAGCATGCTTCCCTGGCAGCAAAATAGGCATTGTGCTGGTAGGTTAGGGGGATGGGCGAGTGTCACAAAAATGCCATCAGATATCCAGAATGACATGTTTTTCAATATAATCTGACATTTATTCCACCAACAATTTTTTTTTTCTGGTGAATAAGAAATAGATTCATTTACTTACATTTCATACAGGAGAATAATAATACCTTCTTTGTTTTCATAGGCTTATTGTGCAGATCAAATGAATTATAGTAAGAATATCTGTAAAAGCCTATGGGAAATGGAAGCCAGCAACTGAAATGATTTGACAGTTTCAAGTTGAATAGAAAATTGAACCAAAGAAGAGCAGTAAACTAAAAAATAAAACTAAAGCTGATTTCTCATTTTAATATTTTTCAATGGGTTTGAACTCCAAAATACAGATATTCCAGTGACTTAGTTTGCAATGTTTTCTGATGAAAGGGAAAACCTCTTTGGAATCTGACATGATCCCACTTTGGGTCAAGCAGCCACCTGCTTCTGACTTGGCCATATGGAGGCTGAGACTGACCTAGTCTTAAACTAAAGAGAACTAGCAATGTTAGTAATTTCTCTCTGCCTGTAATTGTAAGGTCAGTGTCCTGTAGATTTGGAGGAATTCTCTTTAGACTACTTCATATTTAGTCATTTTTTCTTATGTATTTAATATGATCTCAAAGTGAAAATGTATTCTCTATTGATTGGGTAAGTGTTGTGTATAAAAAGTTAGGTAAAGCTGTGTTTTAGTGTGGCTATTCTTATTAAATATATTTTAGTATAGGTGCTGCTGAAACAAATGGATCTTACTAAATGTGTATTCCCCACCTAGTTGGGAAAAGTAGCCAAAATCTCCTATGATGATAAATGTGGTATACAAATTTGTTTATATCTTTTTAAGTCACAGTGTTAAGTATCCCTGGGTTTGAGATTGGTATAGCTTCTTATTCATTGTTCTTTTTTCTTTCTTTCATCCTTTTCTTTGTGGGACCAGGGTTCGAACTCATGACCTTGCACTTGTCAGGCAGGCACTTGTGCCACGGAGCTATCTCTCAGCCCCTCATTGTTCTTTCTATTGTCAAATTTGGTCATGCTTTATTCCTACTCAGATTTTTTCCCTTTAAATTCTGTTTTGCCTGTTATTAATTTTGGTGTTACTTATCTAGTATATCTTTTATTTTAGATTACATGTATCAGTATGTTTTAGATGTTCTTTTAACTAAATAGCTTGTCTAGCTTTGTTTTTCTTCCATTCAACACAAACAGACTTATTTATCTACTAAAGATACTGATTAAAACATTGTTTGCATATTTACATTTAATGTTCACTTTGCTCCTGTTCAAACATTCATTTTTAGTTTTTTCTCCTTTTTTATTACTCACCTCATGTTCCCATTTTCCATTGCCTTTTGACCTTTTACGTTGCTGATGAGGCATTTTCGACGAGGTTAATTGTCCTTTTTTGCTTGGAGTAAATTATGATAAATACATGCCCTGTGGAGTACCATTCACTACATATTGCTTTACACTCTGTTCACAGAGAATAGACGTAATCTAGGAAAATCTAATACTTTCTTTTGTGTTTTATGCATATATTTTATGAGATTTATTCTTAGGTAGTTCATATTAATTTCATTTTGTTTGTTGCTAATATGGACAGATTTGTTGGGCTTTGGTATATTAAAGTTTTACATTCAAGGCTAAATTCCCTTAGTAATCCATTTTTTGATTTTCCTTCTTCTCTTTTCTCTTTTCTTATGTGTCTTAAAAGTCAACAGCATTTAAAAAGGAGTCTAGATTAATGTTGACAGAAATTTCAGGAGGTAGCACAAATGGAGCTTTAGTATATCAAGCCGTGAAACCAAAGATACACAATTCTGCAGTTTTAAAGAGAACTTCTTTCCCTTCTTTTGTGTGACTGCTTTGTCCTGTGACACATGCATCTTCAGCTGAGTTTTGAAGGCATGCTATTTTGGAGGTCATAATTATGACCAATGGGCATGTAATTAGTAAATGCCCATTAAGTACTCTGTCTTGTGGGGTGGCAGAGAAGGTTATTAGCAGCTGCCTGGGTGATATCAGTTCTACAAAATGGAATAGCGCCAAAAGTATTCAAGGAACTTTATAAAGATAAAAAGCACCAACAGTAGTTGTAGGAGCAGCTGCAGCAAGGAAGAAAATAGTGTGGTGGTCCCCATAAGGCCAAATCTGGGGATACCCTTACACTTATTATCTCTGTAGTGTTGTAAGCCTGGTATTCTCCCAGTTTTCCTCCCACCCTGTCTTTACTCTCTTTTGGTCATCCTGATTCCCAGCTACAGGTGTTTTCTAAGTGTTGATCTAAAGTCCTCTCTGTTCCCTGAACTTCCCACACAAGGAACATTCCATTCAGATGACTTCAAATATAAACTTTATTTCAATGAACCCAAATCCACAACTCTGGCTTCTACCCAAGCTCCAGGGCTGTATTTTTAATTCCTGTTGAGCACTTTCCCCTAGGAGTCCCCCAAAGCCTTAACTCATTACATCTGAAACCAAGCTCAATCTTTTCCTTAAAAAAGTGCCTATACTCTATGAGCCAGCAATTCCACTTCTCTATATAAAGACATATATATCTATATATCTATATCTATATCTATATGTCTAGATAGATAGGTAGATAAATAAAGACCAAATTGACTTCCACTTAGAAAAGTAAAGTTGAATCAAAATTAGAAAACCAAACAGTATAATTTCTGATGCAATAGAATAAGGGAAAATAAACATATGATTGTTTTGATAAATGTAGACTTTTTACCTGATAGTATTAAACAAGAATTCATGGTAAACACTTAGAGAAGGAGAAGAGAACTTCAGTTTCTAAAAATCATAAATTTTATTAAATGATAAATTGCTGAAAACTTTCCCTTGGAGATTATTAACAAAAGAAAGATGTTATCCAATGTTGTGAATGATATTCTGGCCAATACAAAAGACAAGAAAAAAGAAATATCCTAAGAATGGGAAATAAGCAGAAAATGGTCATTATTTTAAGATGATATGATTATTTTAATAGTAAATGCAAGTGTTCTGACAGATAAATTTTTGGATTACTAAGGGAATTTAGCCTTGAATGTAAAACTTTAATATACCAAAGCCCAACAAATCTGTCCATATTAGCAATAAACAAAATGAAATTAATATGAACTACCTAAGAATAAATCTCATAAAATATATGTAAGACCTTTAGATACAAATGATCAAACTGTATTTTCAGATATTAAAGAAATGCTGAAAATGGCAGATAAACCATAGTAAATAAGAAGGAAAAATGACAATTCTCAAAAAATTTATCCCAAAATTCAATGAAACTCTACTACATTTTTGGTAGAATCTGACAGAGTGCCTTTAAAATATATAAAGAAATGCAAAATTCCAAGAATAGTTACTATTTCTTTAAACAGGAGAACAAGATAGAAGCACATGATCCACAATATAGTAAGACTGTCACAGATACATAGCAACTAAGTCAGTATATGTCCAGGTATGGTAAGGCAAGCTATAATCCCTTCACTTTGGGAGACTGAGGCAGGAGGATCACAAGTCTGAGCCTGCCTGATGAGATATTGTTTCAAAATGAAAAATAAGAGGGGTGGGAATGTAGCTCAGTGCAAAGGCCATGGGTTCAATGTCCAGTGCTATTATATTACTTTTTCAAATGGACCAAAGGAATATAATGGAATACTTACAAATAGCATCACAAAAGGTTACTATGTGACATACATTGCACTGTAGAAAAAAGAAGGTGTCAGTCATTAGAACAAACAGTATCTAGGCCATGAGATTCCCCATCCTCATAAAGAGCGGTGTTATCAGACATAATGCATATCTTTGGTAGTCTTCACTGAGAGCAGAGTTATAGACAGGAGTTTGTGTGTACGCTGTTCACTAGTGGAATGCTCTGAGAAGACAGGCAAGCAGGAAAGAGGAACACAGCAGGGGAAGGTTTGAAGTAAGGATGTGTTCTTAGCCTGATTCCACAAGAAGTTCTGTAGCATGAATTGCCCCTTAGAGTTGTTTTTACTTGAGGCACTCTGAATTTTACACCCCTGTAACATTCAGTCATTGGTTATGGGCTGCACCCAAAAGGAGGAAGTGGTTATAACTTTCTGGGCAGAAGTGGATCTCATTCAGCTGGGTGAAATGTTTCAGAGAAAGAAACATCTGTAAGCTTTTCGCAACCAATACACAATAGCTAGAGGGATGGGCGAATTCATGGTAACGAGGGTCACTGTGGAAAACCAATAGTGTCCTCTACAGCAGCAGGTGAGTGGTTGGCACCAAGCACTGTTTCTCTGAACGACTATTTCCCACAGACTGGGGGAGGGCGTGTTGGTTTCAGTATGATTCAAGTGCATTGCATTTGTTATGCACTTTATTCTTATTATAATTCATTATAATATGTAATGAGATAATTGTACAACTCACTATAGCACAGAATCAGAGGGAGCCCCAAGCTTGTTTTTCTGTAACTAGATGGTTCCATCTGGGGGTGATGAGAGACAGTAACGAGCTGTGTTGCTTATATCCTGTCTATTCTATCATCTCACTTTGGTGACTACCACTGCAGAAAATCCTGCTTCAAAAAGGTAGGATGATGGGAATGGGAACAGGACTTTTAGTGCCTTGGTCGCAATCTCAGAACATTCTGCCTTAACTTTAATCAAGAATATATGGACTTTTGAAGTTGTCTCAAACATATATTTAAGACGAATGTCACTTGTGATCTTAAAAAGTCAATTCACCTGGTTGATTCACAAGTGATTAAGCAGATTCATTCCTTCTTACTTCTACAGTCTCTTGTGATTGGGAAGTAATGTTGCAATTCTTTTCAAAGCTGAATAGGTGATTGTGTACCAGCTGGATAAAGAAGGTCCTGGCTTAGTCTCCTTCAAAATGTTTGATAATGTTTAAAACATGCCAAGAATTCTAGCATTTACTTGTTGCGTCCATAATTGTCCATTTTACCTGCTGGCTTGTACACAGTAGCTATTATCCTTTTAAGTGACACACTGAATTTATTAAGTATATTGCATGAATAAGCAACCTAGTCTGTGTCACTGAAATGTGCTGCCAGAGGTGACTAATTTTCTAAAAGAAATCCCTGAAGCAGCTCTCATAATTCAAAAACTTTAGTCAGAGACTACCTTTACAAATGCATTTCACTTCTCTGTATAAGAGCAGACACGTGTGTTTTGTGTCCATCATGTCACAAACCTGTGCAAACAGATGCTATGCAGGGGAACATATTTTAATATGGTAGATAGTTTTAATCATATCCTGTAAAATATAAAGTTTAGGCAATTTATTTTTAGCTAATTAGAATGCTTTAT
>PVJA010058626.1:0-10036 GCA_004027025.1 Myocastor coypus
GCTTCAGATTTATGATGTAGATTCCATCACTTTTCCTTTTGTAGATATACTGCTCCATCTGGAAATCCAGGTTGGTGCCACCTAAGTGGGTTCCTGCAGCAAGGAACTTGAGGACGTCCTCCTCCTTCATTTGCAGGACATCAAGGGCTCCGGACATTGTGAAGTTCCCCTTTAAGTTACGATGGGAATCAAGAACAACACCGCATGGACCCCGGCCGGGCAGCGCGGAAAGCTCCAGTTCTTTTTTTTAAGCCATACTCCCAAAACATTTTTTTAGACTGAAGAAGCAAGATAATTATGCTCATGCTTTTAATTATTTTCATCTTGGGGCTAGGGGGATAGCTCCGTGGCACAAGTGCCTGCCTGGCAAGTGCAAGGTCATAAGTTCGAACCCCAGTCCTGCAAAATAAAAAATTTCATCTTCATACACATAAAGTGAAAAGACATTGGCTTATTGGTGACATAGAAGGACACTTTGCCTCACTCAAAGAGTTGATTTGGGTGCGCTGCTAGTACCTAGATCCTACTAATCTTTAATTGAATTTTGGAGCTGATGTTAAGTTTTATATTTGGTGCTCTTAATTCATGACAAAGGATTCAATAAATGAACAGAGAGATTCTTAAAACACTATAGCAGCCAGGCGTGGTGGTGCACGCCTGTAATCCCAGCATTCGGGAGGCTGAGGCAGGAGGATCGGTGCGAGTTCGAGACCAGCCTGGGCTACGGAAGTGAACTCAAGGCCAGCCTCAACTGCATAGCGAGACCCTGTCTCAAAAAGACAAAAAAAAAAAGAAAAGAAAAGAAACACTATAGCAAAGACAAACAAGGAAACTAAGAGTGAAATGTAATATACAGAAGGAACTAGTAAAACCCAAATAACAATGAGATTTAAAAAAAGAAAAAATAGCCAGGCGTGGCGGTGCACACCTGTAATCCCAGCAGTTGGGAGGCTGAGGCAGGAGGATCAGTGCGAGTTCGAGACCAGCCTGGGCTACAAAAGTGAGCTCAAGACCAGCCAGAATTGCATAGCAAGACCCTGACTCAGAAAGACAAAGAAAGAAAGAAAGAAAGAAAGAAAGAAAGAAAGAAAGAAAGAAAGAAAGAAAGAAAGGGGCTGGGGAGATAGCTCCATGGCACAAGTGCCTGTCTGGCAAGTGCAAGGTCATGAGTTCGAAACCCAGTCCCACAAAAAAATAAATAAATAATAAAAAATAAAAAACAAAAGAAAGAAAAAATATCACAGTGGAAAACCCAACAGCAAATGGGAATACCAAAAGGAGAAAGGAAAAATAGCAATATTAGAACATATACCTGAGAATTTCCTCCAGAGGGATGTCTTACTATGATCAGAAGGTTAAATACCAAATTTTTAAAAATAATTTTAAAACCTGTGTCACCACATAATGTATGAAGACTACAAGAAACTAAAAATAAAGGGGAAAATCCTAAAGAAAGTCAGAGGAAAAAAAATCTAATCTATGAAGAATAAATATAGATACTACACCTGACTTCTCAAAAACCATGCAAACAAAAGAGAGGAGTGAAATACTTAAAGTGTTGAGGAAAAAAAATGTTACCTGACAGTGTGGGTCCTTGCTTCAGTAATAATGGAAATTAAAATTCAGCCGACAAGCTGGGTCTCAAACCACACACCTGTCATCCAAGTAGCCTAGGAGGCTGAAGCAGGAGGATGACGAGGTCAATTTCAGTTTGGGAAACTTAGTGTTTTAGTGAGACCTTGTCTCAAAACTATAAAATAAAAGGGCTGAGGTTGTAGCTTAGTTCAGAGGCCCTGGGTTGAATTCCTAGTACTAAGGAGAAATGCCCAGGCAACAGCACAAATTTGAAGGCAAAAGTCATAATTAGAAAGTAAGAGAAGGGCTGGGGAGATAGCTCAGTGTTCTAAGTGCCTGCTTGGCAAGCACAAGGACCTGGGTTCCATCCCCAGTACTGCATGCCATGCTGGCCCCAGAACCCTGGGCATGCTGCACAGGCCACTGAAACCAGGCATCATGGTGCACACCTGTAATCCCAGCACTGGGGAGGCTAAAACAAGAGGACCACTCCGAGTCCTCCATAGTGAGACCCTGTACCAAATTTTAATTAAAAAAAAAAAAAGTCTCTGGCCAGGCATGGTGGTGCATGCCTGTAATCCCAGCACTTGGGAGGCTGAGGCAGGAGGATCAGTGCGAGTTCGAGACCAGCCTGGGCCAGAAAAGTGAGCCCAAGGCCAGCCTGAACTGCATAGCGGGACTCTGTCTCAAAAAGACAAAAAAAAAAAAAAAAAAAAGTCTCTGACTACCTCAGAAGGAAGTACAAAATCACACTTTTTATAAATAATAGGTTAAGGGCCCAGCAGTTGTTTGTCCTCTGTCCCCCTGTGGAGACCCTAACAGTGCATTCCTAGAGACACTGTGGTGAGGACATACAGGCCTTAATGTTGTATGTGGCTTTAATGCTGCTTAGAAAAGCATTAGCCTCTATGAAAAGGTTTTAATCAGAAGTACAGAAGATTATAGCCGGGCGTGGTGGCTCACGCCTGTGATCCCAGCACTTGGGAGGCTGAGGCAGGAGGATCGTTGTGAGTTCGAGACCAGCCTGGGCTACAAAAGTGAGCTCAAAGCCAGCCTGAACTGCACAGTGAGACCCTGTCTCAAAAAAAAAGAAGATTAAAAATTATGTTAAAAGTATGAACAAGAGAAGCGACCAATGTGAGGACAGAATTTCATAATTAGAACACATGGATGCCTTGAAAGACCAACTACTCAAAGACACCTTAAAAACAACAAAAGAAAAAAAATAAAAATAAAAAAAAATAAAAACAACAAAAGAGAACAGTTAAAGGGACCCCCCCCCAAAAAAAAAAAGTAAGAAAAAGAGGTTTTTAAAAAACAGGAAAAAACACAAAGAAAACTTCCCCAAACTTCAATAAACTAGTGAAAAAAGAAAGAGCAAAAGAAAAATGACTCTTCTGTGATTTTGAATGTGATTTTTTTTCTTCCAGGAACTGCAATTCTTGAGGCTAGCAGTTCTCTGAGGTCTCTCTGCTTCTCCCGAACTGTGGTAGTAGGCAAGTTAAGATGCGTCCCTAGAGGACAGGGAGATAGCTCTGTGGCACAAGTGCCTGACTGGCAAGTGCAAGGTCATGAGTTCAAATCCTGATTCCCTCAAAAAAAAAAAAAATCATTTGGGGGCCAGGCGTGGTGGCTCACGCCTGTAATCCCAGCACTCAGGAGGCTGAGGCAGGAGGATCGGTGCAAGTTCAAGACCAGCCTGGGCTACAAAAGTGAGCTCAAGGCCAGCCAGAACTGCATAGTGTGACCCTGTCTCAAAAAAGACCAAAAAAAAGGGTCCCTACTCATGCCAGGAAGCAAGGAAAGCCATTAACCCTGTGATCTGTGTTGGATACAGGCACCAGCAGACGGTAGGGCAAGGACTCCAGTGCTGTGACTTTCAAATCCTGAGCAACTCAGGCTGTGTCTGACCTCTGGCAGGGGGTAGGGGTCAGATAGAGGCGTATCTGTCCTGTATGGGCCAGCTGAGCTCAAATACCTCAGGGCATCTCTTTCTGATCTCCCCTATCTCTTGTGACTATGTCTCACCCAGTCACAGTGGGAGCGCGTACTGGTTGATACAGACACACAGCCTCTGCTGGCATCCTCATCTGACTCTGGCTGACTGTCCTAAGCTAATCTCATAATTTCTTACACATTTGTACACCTTGTGTTATATCGTTTCCTCTAGTAAAACCCTGACTAATACAGAATGCGACACTGGGAACCTGAAGTGAAGCCACTCCCACAGCTGCTCTGAGTCTGAGATTCAAACACTCCAGCCTTTCCCAGAATAGTGCTCAAATGTGTATTGCAGATTCTAGGATATCCATTTAAAAAGTGAGAACATGAATTGAGTATTGTGACACATGCTATAACCTCAGTGCTCTAGGAGGCCAAGGCAGGAGGGCCTCATATTAGAGCCCAGCCTGAGTAATTTGGCAATTTAGCAAGACCCTGTCTCAAAAAAAAGAAGGAAAAAGAAAAGAGATTGGGGATCTTGCTCAGAACAGAGGCTCTAGAGTGTCTCCTACAACACACACACACACACACACACACACACACACACGGCATAAAGGAAAGATTAGCGGTGTTGCTGAGCAGTAAACAACCTGCATAGTATGTGCAAAATCTTGGGTGCTAGTTAAAGCAAAACCTGTGTAACAAAACATGGAACTTTTGTATCTCCCAAGGTCAGTCAAATCCCCTCAGGATTTACTTTGAAACCATGTAAAGTGCTTTGTAAAACTGTTGTACAAAAGTTCCATGTTTTATTATACAAGTCTTGCTTTAACTTGCCCTTAACCACCCAGCAGAAAAGTTTAACCATGAGGCATAAAACATGAAGCTAGATTAGTATGCTGAGCTGTAAAAGGCTTAAATCAACAGCTTCTATCATTGCAAGTTTTACCAGTAACCCACTGTGATTATGGAACATTGGATTATGTATACAACTACTTTCTCTTAGTTCAATGAGAAGAATTTTTTGTACCAACAATGATTAGAAAAATTATGTCTACACCCTATGCTCTGCATAACTACCAGGAGGAAAACAATATGCATTGTATCAAGTACTAGAAATGTACTACTAACATGTTTTGAAACTGCCACATTGTTATTAAATGCAATTTAAAAAATAAATTAAAAACCCTGGGTTCTATCTCCTATATGAAAGAAAGAAAGAAAGGAAAGAAGAACTACATACATGTTTATCACTAAGTGAAAAGCCTACCTGAAAAAGCTACATACAATTTGGTTTTAAGGCTAGAACATGCTGGGAAAGACAGAACTACTGAGACAGTAAGAGATAGTCCCTGGCTTGAGGGGAAGAAAGAGTGGGTAGAGCATAGAGGATTTTCAGGGTAGTTAGAGCAGTGAAAATACTCTGTGGGGAACTACAGTGGTAGGTACATGTCGCTAGACACTTGCCCAAGCCCATTAATTGGTCAGGTGTGATGGTCTACTCCTGTAGTCCCAGCACTTGGGAAACTGAGGCAGGAGTATTGCTTCGAGTTTGAGGCTGACCTGGGCTACATGGTGAGTTCAAAAGCCATGAACTACATAGTGAGACCCTATCTCAAAATAGGTAGATAGATAGATAGATAGATAGATAGATAGATAGATAGATAACTCATAAGTTGTGCATGAGAGACAGCCCTCATGTCAAGTGCAGACTTTGGGCAATACTGATGTGTCCATGTGGATTCATTAACTGTAGTAAATGCATCATTCTGCCACCAGCTATTGACAATGGAGGAGGCAACTAATGAGTGCAGGAAATATTTGAGAGTTCTCTGTGCCTTTCATTCAATTTTGCTGTGAATAGACATGAGAAAAAAAAATTAGCCTATTGAAAAAAAAAAGACACAGTAAGTCAGAAGTGGGGGAAGGACAGGCAGAGGCAGCCTGACAATCACACAGACATCCCCGGCAAAGGTCCTTACCTGGAGCAGCCCCTGCAGTGAACGAGATTAGACAGCCAACAGGATTCTGCTTCAGGGAGCGGGAGAGAACTGAGCACCTCCAGACATCAGAGGCACTGCCCAGCAGGCCCCAGAACACAGGCAGCACAGGAGGCCCAGGGAGATAGGCAGTGCAAGGGATATCTGCAGAATCTTAGTTTAAAAATTAAAAAAATAATAAAAAGTCTGAGCCAACCATGGTGATGCATGCTAGTAATCCCAGCACTCTGGGGGATTGAGGCAAAAGGACTGCAAGCTCCAGCCCAGTCTGGGCAAATGAGTGAAACCCTGTCTCTAAATTAAAAAAAATCTTAAAAAGAGCTAAGGATGTAGCTCAATATAAAGTCCCTGGATTCGATCCCTGATACTGCCCCACCCCAAAAAAATAAGATCTCAGAATTTTTTTTTTTTTTTTTTTTTTTCTGGAAGGATAAAACCTCAGCTTTACAAGGAACGGCTGAGAACTAGGTCCAGACTACATAGGCCAGGGATCACTGATGGAAACTATGAAGGAAGGATGATGGAGGGAGAGGCAGCAGCCACTGTGGGATGGAGCCCAACTGCAGGTGGGATCTGGTTTTGACTCCAGGTGGACACATCAGCCTGGACTGAATTCTAGGACAGCCAGCTAGCATCTGCTGAGGAATTGCTTCCTGAGAACACTGCACACACCCAGGGCCAGAAGCGCTCCCAGTGATAGCAGAAAACACAGGGGTTGCTTACTAGATGATGTTGAAAGCTTTTTTACTTTTTACCTCTTCTTCTTGACACCCCACACCTGGGAAAATTGAGAAATCCTAGGTGTTCCATTGTTTGCCACCACTAGGACATTCAAATAACACAAGCCAGCAAGGTGTGGCAGCACATGCCTGTAGTCCCAGGACTACGGGAGGCTGAGACAGGAGGATCAAAGTTGTAGCCCAGCCTGGGCAGCTTAGGAAGATGCTGTATCAAAATTAAAAATTAAAAATGAGCTAGAGATGTAGGTCAGCTCAGTGGCCCTGGGTTCAATCCCCATACCAAAATAAATAAATAAATAAACAGCCAGGTGTGATGATACACGCCTGTGATCCCAGTGCTTGAGAGGCTGAGGTAGGAGAATCAGTGCAAGTTCGAAACCAGCCTGGGCTACACAAATAATCTCAAGGCTAGGGAGATAGCTCAGAGGAATAACCCTGGCGAGCACAGGGTCCTGAGTTCAATTCCCAGTACCACAAAAATAAAAATAAAAATAAAATAAGCTCAAGGCCAGCCTGAACTACATAGTGAGACCCTGTCTCTAAATAAATAAATAAATATTTTTTAAAATTTTTAAGTCTAATAAATAAATAACACCATCCCCAGAGCCAGGGTTATAGCTCAAGGGGTAGAACTCGAGCCTGGTGCAGACCCCTGGTTTCCATCCCCAGCACAGAAAAAAAAAAAAAAAAATCCTACACATCTGTGTGATCACAGTGTCTCAGTTACTCTTCTCTCAATGCTGGGATAAATACCTGACACTCAGAATGAAGGAAAAAAAGAGTTATGTAGCTGACAGTCACTGACGATTTCAGTCCATGCTCAGCTGGCTCCAAGGCAAAGCAGCACATGGCAGAGAGCAGCAGTTCATGGTGCAAAAGGCAGCAAAATAGCAAAAGCAAATAGGAGGAGCAGCCAGACGTGGTGACACATGCCTGTAATTCCAGCACTTGGAAGGCTGAGGCAGGAGGATTAGTGCAAGTTTGAGACCAACCTGGGCTACAAAAATGAGCTCAAGGCCAGACTGAGCTGCATTGCGAGATCCTGTCTCAAAATGACAGAAAAAAAAAAAAAGAAGAAGGAGGAGCAACAGCAACAATGCTACTGAGAGCAAGTCTGTCTCCCTTAAATTGCACTCAAGCTGTCCACCCCAGGCTGAGAGCAGCACTCACACTCATAATCCCAGCAGCACTCACACCCATAATGCCAGTGGATCATGAGTCAATCACAAACTCTTTTTTTTTTTTTTTTTTTTTTTTTTTTTTTTTTTGTCTTTTTGAGACACATTCTCATTATGCAGTTTAGGCTGGCCTGGAGCTCACTTTTGTAGCCCAGGCTAGTCTCTAACTCACACTGATCCTCCTGCCTGGAGCCTCCTAAGTGCTGAGATTACAGGCCCAGCATAAAACTTTTCTCTTTTTTTTTTTTTTTTTTTTTTTTTGGACTGGGGAATGAACTCAAGTTCTTGCATTTGCCAAGCAAGAGCTTATTCCACTGTGCTATCTCCCCAGCCCCAATCACAATCACAAACTCTAGAAGTCTGCCCCATGACTACATGAGTCTTTGAGAGGACAACTAGACACAAACCATAACACATAGGAAGCCACACTCAGCTGCCCCCTCACCACCATGCAAATCCCAAACGAGTCTCCTTCTCCAGCACCCTTAAACCATCTTCAGATCAGTTTGGGAAGCTGCCCTGCTGTCCCCTAAAAGCCTTACTTTGTGTAAAAAAAAAAAAAAAAAAACAGTGTTGGTTTTGGGTTGGGGCTCAGTGGCAGAGGCCAGGGCCAGCCAGATAACTCAATGGATTAAAGCTCCTACTCAGGCAGACACAGGGTCCAGGATTCAATCCCCATTATGCTATGCTGGCTCCACCCCTGGGACCGTGCTGAGAGGGTGGCCGAGACTGGGCATAGTGGCACATGCCTATAATCCCAGCTCTTGGGAGGCTGAATACAGGAGGATCGCTATGAGTCTGATTTACATAGTGAGACCCTGTAGACCCTGTACTAAATACATAAAAAAGAAAGAAAGAAAGAGTATCAGTGGCAGAGACCTTGCCTCGCATGTGCAAGATCCTGGGTTGGATAATTAATAATAATCCTAGCCCCTGGCGAGTGTATGTGATGACATCAGACTTGACCCCAGTGAGACCACATCTGAGGAGGGCTCCATCGCACTCTGGAATACCCAAGAAGACTCAAAGATACCATTCATCAGGGACCCATAGAGATGGTGCTACTAGAGACCAGAACGGAGATGGATTCCAAGCCCACGTCAAGCCCATCATAAGTCCGTATGGCTACATGCCACAGCTGGCAGAACCTTCATATTGCTTTGCTAACCTATGAGTAAGGGCCATTAGGAGCTCAGTGTGGCATACACCAGTAATACCAGTATTCCGGGAGGCTGAGGATAGTAAGCTTACTCCCAGTCTGGGCAACTCAGTGACTAGCAAGACCCTAAAAGAGGAAGATGCCAAGGTTATAGTTCAACGCAAAGACTCTAAATTTGATCCACAGTACTAGAAGAAGAAAAAATGTGATTGGAAAGGCCATATAGGATCCGTCTAACTCCATCCACTGCCCAGCCAATAGAGTTAATTAGAATCTAGTTGGATCGCCAGTGGAATAACAATTATAGCTACTCCCTGCCAAGATGCAAAGAACGTAAGGGTGGCTGGGCGTGGTGGCACACACCTGTAATCCCAGCACTTGGGAGGCTGAGGCAGGAGGATCAGTGCAAGTTCGAGACCAGCCTGGGCTACAAAAGTGAGCTCAAGGCCAGCCTGAACTGCATAGCAAGATCCTGTCTCAAAAAGACAAAACAAAACAAAAACAAAAACAAAGAGCATAAGGGCACTGGAAAATACATAAAATAAAAACATTTTTAAAAATGCAAGGGCACTTAAGCCGGGTGTGATGGCGCATGCCTGTAATCCTAGCACTCGAGAGGCTGAGGCAGGAGGATCAGTGCAAGTTCAAGACCAGCCTTGGCTACAAAAGTGAGCTCAAGGCCAGCCTGAACTGCATAGCAAGACCCTATCTCAAAAAGACCAAAAAAAAAAAAAAGAAAAGTAAGGGCGCTGGTTGGGCATGGTGGCACACACCTGTAATCCCAGCACTTGGGAGGCTTGAGACAGGAGGATCAGTGCAAATTTGAGACCAGTCTGGGATACAAAAGTGAGCTCAAGGCCAGGCTAAACTGCATAGCAAGACCCTATGCCCTTTGTCTCAAAAAAAGACCAAAAAGAAAACTAAAAGAAAAAATATAAGCGCATTGGCATCAAGCATACTTCATTTAATTGTAACACAGTAACATTTGCTATGCTGGAAAAATATACATATTTTTTAAGAACCCAGGGTCTTCACATTGATCTATACCCCATCCCCCTACTTATTTTAAGATAGTGTCTTGCTAATTTTCCGGGTTGCCCAGGCCAGGATCAAACTTGCAATTGTCTGCCTCAGCCAAATACTTTGCTAGCCTCAGTTTACAACTGATATTGGCAAAGTTAAATGTAAATGAAACTTAGCACCAGGCTAGCAAGATAGCTCAGGAGTCTAAAGGGTCTACTTAGGCAAGCTTAGGTAACTGCAGAGACTGCGGTTCAGTCCTCAGCACCATGTGCTGCACCAGCCCCACCCCCAAGGCACGCTGAGTTGGCCACAAAATAAGGGGCTGGGGAGATAGCTCCATGGCACAAGTACCTGCCTGGCAAGTGCAAGTTTGTGAGTTCTAACCCCAGTCCCAAAAAAAAAAAAAAAAAAAAAAAAAAA